>DWME01004751.1:0-15882 GCA_018244795.1 Parelbella ahira ahira | reverse complement strand
AAAATACTGTACGCCTA
Organism: Parelbella ahira ahira; assembly: GCA_018244795.1. Lineage (NCBI taxonomy): Eukaryota > Metazoa > Arthropoda > Insecta > Lepidoptera > Hesperiidae > Parelbella > Parelbella ahira. The sequence continues at coordinate 15,865 of DWME01004751.1, read as the reverse complement.
TGTAGGCAGGAGGTAGCGCCGATCACAGATCTATGATTGTAACAACTTGTTACCTACTGTCCACAATAAACCATTTCAAATTTGAATTTGAAAATTTGAGGGTACAACATACAACGAAGGATACAATATACAACATACAAGTTATATTTAATTGGCCAATTCACATGTTTAGATTTTTTTTAAAATATGAATCATGACGTTAATAAACTGTCTCCAGGCATCACATCGTTCGACCTGGCCGCGACGGTGACCAGCCCAGGTGGTGTGTCCGAAGACGCGGAAATCCAGGAGGTGGAAGACGGATTGTACTCCGTTCACTTCGTGCCCAAGGAGTTGGGTGTCCACACCGTGTCCGTCAAGTACAGGGAGATCCATATTCCTGGTACGTTTAGGTGACTCACATGTTTTTATGAACAATTGAAGGTTTAAATAAAATGATTTCTAAAAGTCGCGAATGTCTGTACCACATATCTTACGATTGGAGCTAGGAGCTAGGAGCTAGGAGCTAGGTACTAAAGCTAGGTTACAAAACATGGTCTTAATTGCTAGTGGAAATGAGTATCCAAGACGATAGAACGAGTTGCAACAGTACGAAATGCAAATAGTTTTCAAGGGTTGTCATGATTAGTCTTCTCAATAAAGTCGCCTTATCCACATGAAGTTGATTATGTCGTAATCCGTTTGAGCATGTCGAAGAGAAGCAGGACAATGTTGGATTTTTTAGTCAAGTAAAGAAAAATAAAAGATAAATTTTTGTTGTAGTCTTACGATGGTTTTAAGTATTTACAAACAGTCAATTGTACATTTCTTCTTAGTTTATTAGGGAAATGAAACGCGATTTTAACTGTCTTAATACGGTACATATACATGTATATATACATATATACATATATTCCTATATACATATATCCTTTGTATCAATCACGAGATATTTAATAAAAAATAACTGAGAGCACTTTGCGATATATTTTATCGCCAACGTTTTCTATTTCTTGTCCCTTTTTATCAACCTCTGTTTTTAAAATATTTAAGCATTTAAAAAAATTCTTACTTAAATGTGCATGATCAATTATTTCATTCAAAATTTCGACGTGTCTACAATGGTACAGGACTAGCATTTTGAACACCTACTTGGCTAACTCGGTCAAGCCTACAGTTAGGATATTAAATATTTCGGAATTTATGACTTATAAAATAAATTAAATAATCTTCATACCTTCCGTAGGTTCGCCCTTCCAGTTCACAGTGGGACCGCTTCGCGATTCGGGCGCCCATCTGGTGAAGGCGGGTGGTGCTGGTCTGGAGCGGGGTGAGGCCGGCCGCTTCAACGAGTTCAACGTGTGGACCCGAGAGGCTGGTGCTGGCCAGCTCGCCATCTCTTTAGAGGGGCCGAGCAAAGCCGAGATCGACTTCAAGGACAGGCGAGACGGCTCTTGCGACGTGTCGTACAAAGTGGATGAACCAGGTCAGTGTCTCCAACGACTCTTAAGATTTTAACTCTGTTATTCCTCTGATGAACACGAGTTTCTTCTCCAAATGAGTAGTATTTAAAGAATAATATCAATGTCCGTTCAGCATTAACATTTTTATTTTACACTCTTATATACATCTCTCCGCTATCCAAAAGTTTTTGAAGTAATGACTTCAATGTACAATGGTTTACGACGCCGACTACGACGAAACGTGATTATATAGACTTCACACGTCCTGAACGACATTAACGAGAAATGCAAAGTGCACAAGTTTATTTACGACGGTGTCCTTAATCATTGTAGCAACTAATATTTATACTTAAAATATAGGTATTTCATATGAAAATATTGAGATGTATCCGAGTACGAATTTCGGATTGTTTCCCGATTATTTCGAAAATGTTTAATCACTTAAGTCCACGACGCGAGACCTCACAGCTGAAACTTGAGATTCTTACCACGTTCAGTGACCTACATGCTAAATCTGGCTCTACTCGTAGCTGATAGCTCATGACATTTTACCTGAGTAGCTTAGCAACTAACAGCTCGTAATTCCCTTACAGGATTTGCTGCCTGTTTTACCGCACGTTAAGTTTTAATATGCCATCGATAACATTACCTATTACATGCAATAACAACGTTCATTTCCTTAAGGGTATTAAAAATTTCCATAGAATCGCGTAAAGTAGTACAAAATGGCTCTATTATCTGCAATCAAATAAATTTATATTTAGAACAAAACATTTCATTAACGTAGATAAGGTTTTTTTACAATGCGGCGAGCGATTCGCGCGATGGTGCTTCTCCGTGGCCGCGATCACAAAGTCAAATGACCCTGCCCCCCTCTTCGCCCCCCACGGTGGTGGAGCCCGTACGAGCACCATAAAAAACCGACATAAACACTCGGATGCACTTCATAAATAAATCCACCGACTTGTGCCTTCGAATGCTGACCACGCCCACGCGACCCGTCCACCAATCGCGCCGCTTGACCGATACGGGGCAAAAATTACCGCGAACCATTTTGACAGATCGATTTTTTTAATTTGTTTTGGTTTTTTTTCGAACGTTATTTATACGTCTTTTTGTCAAGTGTAAATGCATGTCGCGATTTCGGATGTTCAGTGATTACCGGAATTTACGATACGGTTTTTACTAATGTCTGTCATAATTTGCGGTGGTACATGTTTTGTGCTTATTTACCACTGTAATTTTATGAAGACATTTTAAATTTCATCTTGTTGGCAATTAATTAAATTGCGCGTCGCGGCCATTACATTGGGTGTTGTCGTCGTTATGATGACCACACAGCGTAAAACAATTAAATACCTACTAAAATGTATATTATAAGCAGATGAGACTACCTGGACATTAATTTTTTGTGGCCACACAACACTATATTTAGTACATTTACCGAATTAGTTTTGTTGTATGAGAAATTGTTAGCCTTTGTATTGACTATTTCACACACATAAATTCTAAAATCAAAAGAATAACTATATACCTACGGTTAAATGTGACAATTTACACATTCAAATAAATCTGGTAAAAACGTCTACGATTACCGTCTTCATTGATACTAGTAGTTTATAGAGCCGTAGTGTATCTAACTGTGATGTTACGCCATTTCATCGTACTTATGATAATTAAACACATTTTATGACAATTAACGTACGTCAGCTGCTCTTAATCACATTTTAAATCCCGAGGGCTGGCAACATTATATTTGCAAATACTTAGCGCACCATTTGCATACTAGACGTGGCGCTATGTATTTTAAATATGGACGTTTTGTTGTCATGCAAAAGATGGGTACGTTAATTAAATTATTTACTGCAATTTCGTGTAGATATCTACTGATCATATTTACATGATATATAAAAAGTAATATTTAAATTGCTGGTCGAATGTAACATGTATAATTTTTTTGGGGAAACAAATAGGTATGTAGGTAGGTATAGACTGTATTTTTTGGGTAACACATAATATTGATATTCATTGAAACTTAATAATAATAATATGCGTATTAGTAGTTTTGAGTAATGCATATAGCTATAGCACTAATATATATAAGCAATAAATCATTTTGTCTTTGCTGTACACAAAATATATACTAATTTGTTTCTAAAACTTACTAAAACGTTATTTAGGCTATCAGAGTTATGTTATGTTTTATACCTTCATCACTTCCTGTGTGAACATGTCCGGCGAGGAGATACTCGTTTGTGTCAACCTGTTACAGCTTCATTTTATGGACTTGAAGCTCCGTGTTTCTATAAAGCATTCGGTCATACAAATGCAACTTATCATATCGAAAAATATTACAAAGGCTTTGATATGATTTATCAAAAATTTCTAGAAAAAAATTCCAATGTCATTAAGTCTTCAGTAATCAACGGTGACATATTTTCAAAAACATTTAGCAAAAATTATAATGGTTTTTTTAAGTCCTATTCAAGTCATCAAATATTGCATTTATTCCAAATCAAAATTCAAAAAATCAGTTTAATCGTGGCACAAACATGTATTATTAAAAAAAATTCAACATTCCAAATTCAAAACTTTCTTGATATGGTCCACGCTGCGTGGTTGGAATTTAAAAAAAAATTATTTTTTTTCTTATTATAAATTATATATTGCTAATTTCATGTCAAAAGTTAAAAAACCTACTCTCGCGCCGTAATCGCCTTATAAATAAATAAAACTTAAGTCATTATTCGGAATAACTAAGAAACTTCTAATCGCGGTACACTTATGAAGTATTCGCTGATAAAAAGGCACCGCTTTCTTTGTCGGATGGGCCAAGTTTTTTGTTCCCGCGAATACAATGGGACGCGGGACAAATTCAGTTTAGAGTCCACATTCCTTCCCTGTGGTGTTTAAGAGTCATTTTAATTGACCGCTTTGGGATATTATCGTGGACAAAAACATTTGGAAGTCCAAAGGAGACGCGCTATGACGGAATGTCGCCTCTGACCCGTTTTGGAGTTTTGGCAAATCGAAAGCCTATAGTTATTGTTATCGACTTCAGGCAACGTATGGTATTAAAAACTTATATAATCTTGGATTTTATTATTATTCTCTTAATAAAATCCCAACTAGGCAATTGATATTGTTCCCTGACTTAGTTCTAGCACGAACATTGGTAGGTACCTACCTAACGCATTTTGTTACTTTTTTCTTTCTCCTTACATGTTGTTTAAAACTATTGAGAGCTTAGTATAAGTGAATTATTAATTTTAAATAGAGTTACTACAGACATATTGATATCGTCACGGCTACTTCTCTTATCCATAGGCACTGATTAAGGATATCGAACTTATCTCGCCTGTTCTGTTAGCATTAAAGTCACTTATAGACTTTCGAAATGAAAACAAGTATCGTTAAAGAAAAAAGCATCTAAGTTTCTACTTTGAAAGCAGATTTGAAACAGCTGTTTTTTTGGACATCGTTCGGACAGTTCAGTACCTTTAATCGATGTTGAAATATGAATATTAAACATCTGGGAAAAATAAAAAAGAAGGGCATAGGCAATATGTAGGCTTCGAAATGATGTGTGTGGAAAAAGTGAGCTAAACTCAAAACAACATAGTACTCTCTTTGCCACCCATATTATTATATTTCGTTATTGTAAATTGTTATTATTATTATTATTTTGAATCGTATGTATTTATCCAAAATTCGAACACTTAAAAGGGCTAAACTCGCGTGTGTCTCAAATATAATTTGTATGTTACAATATAGTTGAAGCAAAATGCCGAAAAATCTAATAAATCCATCAATTTTGTCATCAAATGTTTTATGCAAACATCTTTCTAATTACAGGCATGTTAAAGTGTCTTAGTGTTTTTTCCTTTTTTGTAATTTGCACATTAAATAATTAATAATTATAATCACAGTTCACAGCAATTGGTCAACAATAACCATTTAAGTGCCACTGATAACAGCCATGGTTTGTGCCATTGGGGTTTGATGCGAAGAGCTGAAGATAGAGCTCAGTGGCGTGCCATTGGAGAGGCTTATGTCCAGCAGTGAACGGGAGCAGGCCGATGATGATGATAATAACAACGACCATAGACAACCAATAAAATGATTTGTTATTAATGTATTCTAATAATTTCTTTTAAACTTTTTAAACTTTGATTTTAGGAAATATTAATAAAACAATCGGAATACTCATACATTCTTAGCGAACCACTCTTTTTTATCGAGTAGATACTTATCTCTTTAAAACTACTGATTTATATTATCCTAATGTTCTTTTAATCACTGAGCGAAGCTGGTGAAAATACCTGTTTTACTTCCACTGTGACCGAACGATATGCCTAAATGATAAATCGTCAATATAATAAATAAACACGAGCAGTTACTTTGACCGCCGCTCCTTGCAATATAAATATTATAATGTTAATATGAATAATACTGGTAGTTTCGAATGATGTTGCCAATAATCTTTTGTATTATAGTAGGATATAGATAAATAATGTTTTGTGCCAGATTTAGCGTCTTCATATTACAATATTTCTCACTACTGTAGTTATAAACCTGTTTTTATATGGAATCTCTCTATACCTTTAAACGAGAAAATTCTTGTATATATAAACGTAAAACGTAGCATCACGCCTGTATTCCTCGAAGGGGTAGGCAGGGGAGTGTAGTACACTCCCACGTTTCACCAGTTATGTTTTCATCCTATGGAATAGGTGGTGAGCCTATTGCCATACACCGGGCACAATTCCAGACTCCGAGTTACTACTAGAAATTTTAAATTAGAAAAATCCAATAGCAGCCGACCCAGGTCGAGTATATATATATATATATATACTCGTAATTGGATCTCGAAAACGGCTCCCAACGATTTTTCAATGGGTTTATGGGGCGATGAAACGACCTAACTAGAATTCATTTTTAGAAAACGTTGCGTTTATTCCTGTTTTCAGGCAATGAGAAATTGCTACAAAATCATTTGAATACGATAGAATGTAATAGCTCAAATCGGGCGTTCCCCAAACCAGAAGATCCCGGTTCGAGTCCAGATGTCTCTAGACCTATTATTTTTCACTTTTTTTTTTAGTTTACCAATGCATCTAATTCGTATTTTTAAAAAAAATAAAAAAAAATCGGTCATTCAGGTACTAATGTTTAAAGAGAGAGTAAGATGAATAATGAAATTATTCGGATATATTTTTCCTAACTTAAAATTTCTAGTAGTGACGTAGTCATGTTCTAGTCATTTAATGACAGGTCGTAAGCGGAAGTGGTAAATTGTAGGAACCTACTAAACTCCTCTGCCTACCTCTTCAGGAATTATATGCTTAATAATACGTTCTTTTATCGCTCTATGTTATCCAAATAACATACTATAAGTAAAGTAGTATCCCACAAGTATTAATCTTGTTTTAAATACGTATGTACATATAAAGTTTTAAGGTTTTCGTAGCCGGGGTTATAATGTAAATTAATATATTGTTCAGTCTATGGCGAACTGATTGCTCTGGATCGTGTTGGAACGTGTCATGTTGGATGATAGCCCACTTTTGACAGCTGTCAATTTGCTTGGAGCCAGTGAAGTGACAGATCATTTATGTATGTAATAATGATTTATAATGTGAATCGATACGTAAAATCATACATTTTTTTATCAATGTCAACTGACATAATCATAAAAAATGTATTTAAAGAAATCATATATAATTCTCACTTCTAATTAGAACGTGCAGTAAGATGAATTTGAAACTCATTGTTTTCTGTAGGCGTAGAATGCATGTGCAGTAAGTTTGATTTTGCGTCGCTAATAAAATGTGATGGTGAAAATAGTACTTGAAAACTTCAGTACACGGTTCTACCACACTTGACTCTACCATTTAAAATAGATGTATCCGTACTAACAAACGGCGTATCCGGCCCGGCTGCAGGCAGATGCTGGATGCGACAAGCCGAAGACAGGGGGCGATGATGCTCATTGGGAGAGGCCTATGTCCAGCAGTGGACTGAGATAGGGTGATGATGATGATGATGATGATATACTGACAAACGGGTAGGCATAGTGCAGTAATAGACATACAACTAATAGACATACAACTTAAAAAATCGTTTAGAATTCAAACTCTATAATGGCAATATCTTTAACGATAATATAGCCGTTATAATCTTAGATGCTCCTTAAATTTAAATTATAAGTACTTGTAGGACCTTTTCCAGTTAGAACATAAAAACAGTAGAAGATACTTCATAGGGTATAAATCAATGTCGGCGTCGCTTATTACTTTTTAGCTGTGTGTTTTGGACACAGCAGGACAGTATTATTGAACAGACAACAGAAACTCGGAGTCTTGTTTGTATAATACTAGTCTTCTTCAAAGACTGCAACACATGACACATCGTGATCTGTCGAGTTTCCCTAGGTTTATTTTTGGAATCCATGACAATAAATATATTTGCAATGTTTTGTTATTTTCTTCTCTACCCACCTGCCAGTATAAAAACGCGTTTTTGTCACAAAACCTTCACGAAACAGGAGGAAGCGAGCCGGGCATCGAACCCGTAACATATCATTACTGTCTCTTTACATACTCCACTTCATTATTTGGAACTTTCGGCAGGCCAGTACTATTATACTAAGTTAAAGTTAAACAATGATTAAATATAATAGATTATTTTTTTAAATGTTTAATTTATTAAGTACATTTTAATGTACTGATATAACAAATAGGTTCTGATAAGTTGAACTTGCAGTAAATAAAGTAAATAATTTATATTACACGTCTAGATCTTCTTACTATAAATGTGTCATTTTCTTATTTGTATGCAATGTTATGCTCAAATACGTTAAACAAAATCTTGTTAGAATCCCGTACAAACAAAATTTCTTACAGGATTGGTGTTATCATTTAGAATTAATTTTTCATTTAGGATTAAATCTTCGTAAACATGAATCGCAGTGCAGTAATACACAGATCTTGAAAGGTTTGCTAATGGAATTATGGCCTTATAAGAGTCTTCATCAAATGAAGCAACCATTCAATGATCAGTAATCAAATGCTTTTAACGATAAGCGGTGCAATCCGTCCTACTAACTATTCCGTCTCAGCATAAAACAACAGAAAAACACATCTAAAAACACAATACAGTTTTTTGGCAAAAACAAAGGAAAAAAAATCGTAAAAAATGCAAAGTACAATATTCTACCCACCGCGGCGATACGTGCGCGGCGCGGAGAAAAACATGAATGTAGATATTTGAATTTCTCCATGTCCCCAAGAAAGAGTTATTGGTGACATCGTTAGCCTGATTGACTGACTCGCCCTAAAATACAAGCGTTTCTTGCAATTCAAATTGCTGTTTTTGCAGCGATTTTTTTGAGTTTCGTCAAGTTTTTCTCACAGCACGGAACAAACTTATTGCTGCATTTGTCCACCGCCCGAACAATGCTGAGTTAATTTAGAGCGGTCTGTTATTATTATTCGTCATTATAAATCTGTTTCGTGCATTAATAAACTTGAAATGTCAGTACTGTAACGTTTGTTATTTAAATTAATACAAAGACGAAAGTAGACCAGGCGAAAGAAATATATCAGGATCGTAGCCGTTGGAAACATTTAGACTCTACCAATCCTCACGAAATAATAGCGTGAAGTTTTGGAGAGAAAAATAACGCTATGCAAAATATGATAGTACCTATGTCACGCAACAAATATATTATTGTATTATTTTTTTAATTTAATTTGTTTCTTGTTACTCTTAACTGAGAAATCGACTATAATTACACTTCGAGAATTTCATTAAGAGTTTTTAATCTGAACTTATATAGAAAAACGAAATAATGTACACGATTTTTTATTAGAAAGTCTGATTGCATTAAGTTCCAATACGAATCGCATATAAATTAGTCTGTATTCATTAATTAAAATTGATCCTTAAATATAGTTTTCCAAAACAACCTTTTTGTAAACAATCAGCAATTAGCTATAAAAAACTGTCTCGTTCTTTTGTTTTAATTTTAGTTACGACACTGACATCAATAATTACTAACCCGATGAGAAAATAATAAGAAAATTATTTAATATTTTATGGTTATCTGATGATGAAATATATAGGTATATCGAATAAAATGACATACATTTGAGTTATTTGTTTGAAATATTTACGTCTTGAACGTAATGGCGGCATTTTTTTCACAATCGTTTTTCTTTCCAGGTGAATACCGCATCGGGCTGAAGTTCAACGAGCAACACATCCCGGATTCCCCTTTCAAGGTGTACATCTCCCCAGCGGTGGGCGATGCCCACCTGCTGGAAGTTGCCCAGTTCCCAGACTCGGCGCAGGTGGACAAGCCCACGCAATTCTACATCAGACTGAACGGGGCTAAGGGTAGCTTGGATGGCAGGGTGAGAATATATTTTTAAATTATATATATACGTAGCTTAAAAAACAACCATATATTCTGGGGCATATGCAATGTTTATAACTTAAAGGATTACTTAGGCTATCATTTTTACTTAAAGGTTGCGAGGCAATCTTAAGTGTGTACTTTAAAGTAGCGAGGCATCTGTGGCCTAATATTCATTTTTTTGAAAATCCGTTCTTCCAAATATCAACCTATTACACCCTACAAGAACAGTAGGTACTAATTTTATCAGCGAATACTTTATTCTTAAATACGTTAAAATTGAAAAGCATAACGTAATTTGATATTATGATCTTTATTAGTAACCTTTCATCGTTCAGTCGTTGAACAAGAGTCTCCTATGGGAACATAAAGAATTAAGAGCTAGTCTGCCATGCTGGTTTATTCCTTTCTCATTTTAGTGTCACATACATATTAAATAATGTTTATTCCACAAATTTTAAGACTTACCAGTTAAATATAATTTTCTTTTGTATACGAAAAGCTCATCAGTGTGTAAAAGCTCAAATCATGATTAATCATAAACAGATTATAAAAAAGAGGGTGAATCATTTTAAAAAGAGACCGTTTCGCATTTTGAACGAGATGTACGTTAAAAGATGCCCAAACAAATCCATCTGTACTAATAAAAAAATTTGAGTGTCGTTTGTAATATTAAAATAACCGCTTTTAACTAAATGCATATGTATGTATACACGGTACATATACCGAAATATTTTTTTTTACAATTTTTGGTTGTTTGTTCCGCCTAATCTCTGGAACGGCCCTAGCAATTTTGACGGGACTTTCGCTGGCAGATAGCTGATATAATAAGGAGTAACTTATTTTATAAATTTACATTTTAGGATTTTAGAATTATATAATAAGGTAATGTTGCTGTCCAGTACCGCGCGCAGCCCACGCGCATGCCACCACTGCGCAATAACTGAACAATAACTTTTTTATTAAATCCCACGCGAACGAAGTCGCGGGCACAGCTAGTTCGTAAATAAAAACATACATTCGGATAATGGCCACCGGCTTTAAAAACTGCAATAAAGCAACATTTGTTTTGTTATTGTACGTGATGATACTTAAGAGTTGTCAAAACTTGCTAAACAGCGTACAACAGAACTGTTCGGTTTTATACCACTACGCGACAATTTTCGATGAAGCTTAATTACTTTTTACGATAATAATTGATTTACTACTGATTTATAGTTGTATCAAATATGAAGTTGAAATTGAATGCACTGGTGTCTAAACCACACATTATAATATTCCGGGCGTCCAGAACTTCGTTTATGCTCGGTTTATGTCGGTAGGTATTACATGGGACGTATATTTGGCTGGTTAAAATTGGAAGTATTACACTCTTTGCCTACCTCTTGTAAGTACAGGCGTAACGTTACGTATACGACTTAAAGTACGATAGAACGTGAAGATGAGTCAAGACGTGATATAAGTTAATTTTTTTCAAATACCTTCATAAGTGTCAATAGAAATTAAATGAAAAATGAGTGTAGTCGGTAAAAGTGTTACAATAACAATGAGGGTAGCACTAAAATTATTTAAAAGTAATTGTTATTTACGTAATGTTCTTGTCGAACCGACATTTAGATTTTCAATCAAATAAATACGTCCTCCGGTCTGGCGCGGCGGTGGGATGACGATCTGCGAAAGACTACAGACAGATGTTGGGTGCGACGAGCCGAGGACAGCGCTCATTGGGGGAGGCCTATCTCCAGCAGTGGACTGAGATAGGCTGATGATGATGATGATGATGAAATATAAATATAGAGTAAATAAACTGAAAAATATATTAATTATTTTTAAATGACTTAGGTAATTTGCAATAAAATATATTATGATAATGTTGCCGTAAAATTGACTATTTACAATAGAATAAGAAATTGTGATTTCTCATATAACATAGTTAATGAAATATTATGGAAAAAATTCCGTACATTACGTATAAAAATTATTTTTAGCAATTAAGTACATTCTGGATGTTTTGTAGAATTAAAAAAAAGAATTTGGAACAAAAAGTGATCAAGGCTTCTACATCAGTGGTGTTGAGAACTCTCTAAACGGTCAAGTGCCAGATTTTTTTTTTCAATTTCGGTTGTTTCGAACACATACAGAAAGAAAGAGTGTTGGCAGGTAGACGTCGGAGATTTGGGCCAGCTCTCCGAACACTGGTTCACTGTGTAGAAATGGATCACCCGACAGGCAAATGTTACAAATTTGTTATGATTCACTGGTCTATAAACCTTCTATAGCGTGATTCAGGCTACCTGGTATTATATACCAATAGGTTCTATTAAACTTTTTTTTTAAGCACAATATTTTCTAAGATTTGAATTTATGAATTTTATTTTTATTTAAAAAACTATAAGCTATTATTTATTACGTTAGGATAAACTCGTTTTTTTATTTTAAATGTTCGGTAAAATATCTCTAGGAAACAGCACTAGGTGGCGGTATGAATCAAAAGATATAAATGTTGCTGGAAAGATGTTCTATAATTGATCATATATATATATGTTCTGTTACTAAAATATTTTCATTAAATTTATATTAAAATCGTTTATAAATTAATTTCCAATTTAATACTATTAATTGACGATATACAACGCCATCTCGTATCATATGCCCTAATTAGTAATTAGTGTGTTGTATGAAGCGTTGAATATTGATCTAAGTTCTCTAAAATGTAAATGACTAGATGTATTGAAAATTTATATTTAATTCATAGTGGAAAAAAATGAATGAAATATATGGGACTACTGTACTATTTATAACATTAATAAAAATGTATAGCTACTTTTCATAAAGCTTTTTATGTTGCAAGACAATTTTATATTTAAGTTATAAGCGACAGACGCTGAAAGTATTTTCAAAATACAATATTAGCCAACTTTATCGAAGGAAATCTCCGAATTATGGCGTCATTAACTCGAAGAAGTGACTTACTCCCGATTTTTATGATCGTTTTCCTGCTACCCGCTATACATTGTAATATTTTGGGATTTCTTAATTCTCATGTAAATTTATTCAGTATCTACGACAACTTTATATAGCTTTTTTTTTTTCCACTTGCTGTCAGTTGTTTTACTCTTTAAGCGACCTTTGCTGAAAAGCAGCGCCGCCTTTGTTTGTGTGGGGGTCTCTGAGTGTGTACCTAATTATCGTTTTTGCTTCGATTACTAACCTAACTTTTGTTTTGTATAATTTGTGATAATAAGTGGTCCTAGCTGCCTACGGACTTATAAATCCAGAAGAGTTACTGGATTTTGAAAAAGGTTATATTTTTGCGATTTTCTCGAAGAGTTTTATGACAACGGTGTATGAATATCATAGGACAAAGCTTATTTTATATGATAACTTTGCGAGAAATCTCTAGTAAATGTAAAGTGGTCACGATGTTATCATAAAGTCAGATAAACGAACCTAATTTCCCCGTAGTTTACCATAAAATAGCGACTACACTTTAAACGCAAATTTTATACAAAAGCTATTCGTAAAACATCAAAATATATTGTTTTGATCTGGCCGCTTATCCTTGCTCGAGAGGGCGGAGGCGTCAGCAGGGTACACTTAGATCATCCCTTGGATAAATGGGGAAGGGGATGCGGGTTGTCAAGGCCACATATCTAGTTTTACACGACTTGAGTCTTATTTACTTTGCTACCTGAGGTGACCAATACTGGCTTAAAAATTGCTCTTAATTCAGTCCCAAATACCCCAAATAAGACATATATAATATATGTCTCCACCCCTGGTCTAGTTATAAAAAAGGTCTTCAATGCTCCAACAACGCTCATTAAGTGCGAGGTACTGATTAGCAAATAATTTCTTCCAACACCACAACGACTCACGTGGTTAATACGAGTACCTACATACATCCCAGCGATTAATAAATGTTCGTCGAGTAATTTTCGATACACTGGCGCCACGGAGTTATAAGCGTAGCAACGTAACCTCTATTTATTGCTCTTAGGTCATCCCTTGTTCAATGGGGTTGTGGGGGAAGGGGATGTCAAGGCCGGGGTGCCGCCTGCGTGGCGCTCGACAGAGGAGCGCTCAAGTTTTTGTTTTTTATTTTTTCTGTTTTCGCCCACTTTCAATCCGAACGAATCCCTGTACAGTATAATGGAATACGCCAGTTTCAGGTTACAGTTACAGTATTAATGGCTTATTTATTCGACTTGTAATCTCGACAAGAAATCTCATGTTAAACAAATAAGGGTACAAGTCTCAAATGAGACTATTACCCTCCTCTGCCTACATTTTCGGAGAAATACGGGCGTAATGTTGTGGATCATGAGCAAAAAAACTTGTGTTGAAACGCTCAGCAGTTAAATATGGGACCTCTGAGAAATATATGTATACATTGAAAGAAATATGTAAAAAGTATATAGGTACGTATGTATGTATATTCAGTGCTAGTACAAATAGGGTAAAGAGTGGCTGTATAGAATTAAGTTCTCACTATAAGTTTGTGGACATACCACGTCGTTTGTAATGATTTTAAAGACTGTTTTACGAGTATTATTATTACGCTTGACCACTGACGACATGAAATTTCCATTCAAATTCCATTAGTTATTGTAACCGACTATAAATGGAATAGAAAATGGTCATATAATTAGGATAATAGTAATGTATTTGATTTGATATGCCTTATGTAGTTGGCAGATCGCGGTACGGCGCGGCCTGCCTATACCTGCCTATATATGCCTGCACGGATACATGTCCTGGCCGCCGATGGGTAGCGGCGTAGATGTTGCGAGATGTCGTGCTTCGAACTTGGATGCCTAGCGTGGGGATTAAGGGCAAGACTCTTAGGGGAAGCCTATATCCAGCAGTGGACTTAGACGGGATGACGATGATGAGTCACAATAAATGAGAATTCCATTAAATCTATTATAATTGTAATTCAAACAACTTTGGACGAAAGCATATAAATTAATAAAGAACCAAAGCCGATCTTCGATGCCTTCGTGTTTTTATCCAATAATTTAATTTTATTATTAATCTCAACAACTCTGAAGCTTTATTTAACATCTGCAGTAAAAAAGATCGAAAACAAATCGTCCCATATACGAAGCTTTAATTAAAACAACTAGCGTAGACATCTCAATAAGGTTTGAACAGGGCCCCACTTCCGCTCTGGATGACGTCATCGCCCCACCCACTTACGTCACGAGCTGGCGGGACCGCGGCACAGATAAAATATGAATAGTTTATCTGTGCTCCTCGTATAGATTGTAACGAAGAATAATGTATAGAGTTTATATAAATATTTTTATGTAGGTTTCTTTATTAAATAATACTATAAAGCACTATAAAATAATATTATCGAAACTAAGCAATCTTAAACACTATAATGTATGTATTAAAAGTTATTAAGGCTTTGAAGACATAAGGAAAGTTTTCTTTAGAAATTTACAAAAGTGTTTTGTTCTTGTAAGCATATGAGTAGCAAGCTAGAGGGTAAAAACTCACATGTCACACATGGCACAACACAGGGCAAAAGTTCCTGAATCACATATAATTATATGTGAACAAAATCATACACGTATATATACATGGATATGTGCAACACATTTCGAATAGTAATATAATTAGGTATGTGTCAGTTAAAACAAATAATTATTTCTTTTCTACTTCTTATGTTTATTTTTTTGTATGGTATACAATACATACTCGTAATATCATTCCAGTAATACGTAAGGTAGACAGAGGAGTACATATTAATATACTTCCACGTTTGACTAGTCACTTTTACGTCCCAACGTGGAATAGACATACCGGACAATGGATCCAGATCGAGAGTCCGAGCCATAAGTAAACATTTGTACTAAAAAATCTAAGTTAAAATTATCCATTATTACCTGACCCCAGAATGGAACCTACGATCTGTACATCACCAGTCGCGCTTGCGAAGACTCGATCAATGTCTTTAATTTAGTGATTTCTAATAATCGTATTAAAAATTAAC
>DWME01004750.1:0-15882 GCA_018244795.1 Parelbella ahira ahira | reverse complement strand
GGGCACTGATCCAAACTCCGAGTCACTACTAGAAATTCTAAATTAGAAAAATCCAATAGTACCCGACCCGGGATTTGTACCCAGGACCTCCCGATCGGCAGTCGCGTTTACAACCGCTCGACCAACGAGGCAGTCAAATTATTAGTTTTTATCCTATTAGTTTAAATCCAATATAACTTGTATACACAATAATTTAGATCGCACCACCTATGGTAATTATTAGGAATACCAGAAATAACCATGTAAATTATAAAGACAAAAGAAAAACATTTGTTCACGCCACGTATGTACGTACAGCGCTCAGTAATTCGTTTAAATTTATAATGTACTCAGATGTATGTATGTAGAACGATAAGACAGCGGAAATCCTAGCAATTTATTGAACATTAATATACAAAGATAAAATAAATGATCTGACCACTACCAGTAGTTATCTGTGCGGCAGTATTTAGCAGCAAATTGCCGAATATTTATTGTTGTATATTTTTTTTGTTGTATGTAGCTGCGTGTCACGCAAAATCAATTATTACATACTAAAAGTGACATTCTGTGAACGAGGCGGCAGTAAACGTCTTAAAAGTGCCAAAGTTTAATAAATCTAGTGACAGCATTTTCGCGACACATTCATCAGGGATTGGTCTTTTCCATTTTAGAAAAAATCAAGCTCCCCAAAAAGGCACTTATATTACACAAATAAGTATTCTCATTTCGTTTAAAACAATATGCAGATTTCCCAGCGGCGTGCCCGTCAGAGCATCAATTCAGCGTCTCGAGACTTTTCCTCGTAAAACACAAATAAAACTGTTCTTCGGTAACTTTTAGGAAATTGTTTCCAACACGCCGAGGAAAGAGGTGGCATTAAGCTGCAATACGGGGAACAAGCGCAGAAGCCGTGGAACATACTCCAATATGATGTACCTACTGATAACGATGGATGGGTGAAGAAATTATAGGACAATTGTGGAGGTAGTACTCAAACCACTTGAAATATTTCTGCACGGTCATTAGAGGACCGCATAACATTTAGGCAGCACTGCTCAAGATAGCGTTTCTAAAATGATAAATAACTACCAGAAAAGGAGTAGTAGACCCTATGAGTATCTGCCCAATTTCAGATTCCGACGTTCCATTATGAACCCTAATACCACCTAACATTAATGAACCGAATTCCTCGTAATAGTTTATCTTTACCTAGGCACGAGATCAATCGCAAACTGACCGAGAATCCAAAATATTCAGAAATATTCACTGCTACATGGCCGGTGACAAAATAATTTATTTTATAAGCGAGAGAATTGTCGTCGCACACCGTTAAACTGTTTAAAGTGGGTCTGAACTTGCTACTATAGTATACATTTCACTTATCCGTAAAGTTTGCATTATATAACCTCATGAGAGAATTAAGTTTTTGACACGTAACATATTTGAAAGTAGAGTAGGCCATCCTAAGGCTAGGTGAGAAGGCAATAAGCGTAGGATGCAGGTAAAGGCTGGATGTATAGAGCTGAAGAGAGAGCTCAATGTTCCTGATAAGGAAATACCTATGCTGAGCAATATACTGACAAAGGCTGGTACATGTAAAAACTTAAACCTCGCTTACCTATCACCTTCTGTATGGATTTAATGCATTCATTCATTATCCGGTGTGAATAAATCCTCGATAAATGTTGAACAACTCACAGAAAGTGACAACATGTAAATAAGTCTTTAGGTACGTCTTATAAATAATTAATTAACACAATGAAAAACCATCTCAGACATGGTATCTGGGGAACTGTTAATGAGGTCTTATTTGCAATGAAAACGTCGATAATTCCCTCGTTTGGTATGTAATTACATATTAACTTAAACGTCATCTTTTTAGCAAATGGATGGCAGAATCCTATGTTGACATCGGCAGATGTACTAATATCCGCTTCAGAGTGGAATACTTGCAGTTTCTGCTAGGAAGGATATAAACGTGTCAGATAGGACGTACAATTCATGTTCCAACTTACTGTACGAAGGTAGCTACGTATATTGTAATAGAATTTTTTTACTATTATAGAAGGATGGACACATACGGTCAACTACAAATGGTGCGTGGAAATTACCATGCTACAATCTTACCACTTCTACGACACTAATATTGACACTATTTTCGTCAAAGAAGTCTTTAATCACATGCTAATAACAACATCGAAAGGCCGACAAGAAACTGGGCAATGGAGTCAGCCCTAACTGGGGAGAATGCAAGAAACGGCCATTTCTCCGACGACACTCGGGAATGCACTATATAAAAACTAATTTTGCAACTTCTCTGAACAGAGGACAAACGAATTTTAGTGTCTGCACGCCATTTGGCCCCGCACACGCTTTTATAGATCCTAAAACACAAAAGTTTAAAAGCGAGAATAGCGTGTAGTTTCCGATCTGGGCATCACATCTAATCTACCGTTCGTACATTCTTGAGTTCGATAAATATTTTGCCTTTCCTAAAACAAAAACTCGACTGTACTGCAAAAATATTTCGAATAAATCTATTATTTACCACACATAGTTTACACAGATAATTTAACTATTTCAACGACTGTTTTCTAAATATTGAGCTAAGGAATTCACATAAAGTCTACGAGGAAATATTTAGAACATACCAAATGTATTTGGATGGCAAATATAGTCAAGAGAATTTTACAAGTCACGTTGGAGCAGCCGGATGGGTTACAAAGCCCCTAGTGTTTTCGGAGTAATAATACATGTAATGTCTAGACCGTAGTAGAAGGGAGAACAGTATTCTGTTAATCTATCTGTTTGTTCTAGTAATTTGAAGGGTTTAATGTCATTTATGATATACAGAAACAAAAGCGTATACTGCTTGCATGAATAAACGAAATGAAAAAATATGAGCCGTTAAACCAATAACGAATTCCTTTTCATATTATATAGAAGCACATACAAACAATCACTATATCCAATAGGCATTAGTTTGAGTGTAAAGGTTTGAACTGGCTAGCATCCTAATAAATCTATACACAACATGTATAATACTTAAAAAATATTAGTACAAATAGACTAAAGAAAGCATGTGAAACGTCGAAGAAAAGACATCCAGATTAGTATTATGAATACGACTGACAATATATTTGTAACATTTTCATGGCTCAAGAAAGTACACCTAGAAAGTAAACCTTGATGTACGACATAGGTTACGACTTAAAGAAAATACTATAAAAGAACAATCTAGAAATCCACGAGAAGGAAATCGCGAAGAAAGCCAACGTAACGTAATCTATAAAGATAGGGATAAAATGGCAAGTACACCAACATCACATCAGCGCGCTGTACACTAAAACACATCAAAGAATTATAATTTCACATACAAACACTCTGTAATCTCCAGCTTCGCTAAGTGCACATCACAATCGGGGACAAGGTCTCCTGTTTCAACGTACTCTCCAATTATATGATTCAGTGGATTCTCTGTGTCAGAAAACATATAGGTATGAGATTCAATGTTTTATAATGTTGATGTACATAATATCGTGTGATAAATTATTTCTGTTTTTTAACGTTATTATTTTGTGAGGATAGACATTTGGCTCTGAGTGCGCTCTTGTAACCCTGTGAGGCACCTGGCGTGACGACATATCATAATCTCAATTAAAATCAAATAAGACATTTAAACCTTAGGTCCTGCAAACGTGGGCACATTAAGACATTAGAATATGGGTATTATATAATGAATAATTATATAATTTATTATATAATGAATATGGGTATATTATGGTTAATCGAGTGCTCGTAAGCGCGACTGCCGATCGGGAGGTCCTGGGTTCAAATCCCGGGTCTGGTACTATTGAATTTCTAGTATTGGCTCGGAGCCTGGAACTGTACCCGGTGTATGGCAATAGGCTCACCACCTGTTCCATGGGACTTAAACGTAATTGCTGAAACGTGGGAGTGTACTATAATGCTCTGCCTACCCCTTCGGGTATTACAGGCGTGATGTAACGTTTTTAGAACATAAGTAGCACTTCAAAAAATATTTGAAATCTTTTTTTCACTTTTTATTTCGCACTCTGGTCCACTTTGGTACATTGAAAAGTGTGCATTCTTGGGGCAGAAGGGGTTAATCACCTCTAATATATAATATATGTACATTTCACTATATACCAACTCATCGTTCAGTGGAACAAAGGTTGAACAAAAACCTTATTACTCTAAGAAGTGTTCGCGAATTATCTAAGTCATGGCATGAGTCATGTTTGGAACGGTGTTTCCTCAGCCAAATAAAATATAGCCACGATTAGTTAGAGATGATAATTCCATTTGATTGAATCATTGATTAATCATAACGAATTCAATATGTAGGACGTTTTAATTGAAATATCTATCAAGATACAAAAAGAAGCTTCTAGAATTTTGAAGGCCTCCTAATAATTATACCCATATAATGCATATGTATTAGTAATAAAGTATATGTAACAGCTATAGGAAGAAATATTATCTGTGGGTCTGTTCATGCCAATGAGTATTCTGATGTATTTGTGACAATAGTCAATACTATTTTTCAGAGTGAAAGATTATGCAAAATGTGTAAGTTACAAAAGGTACTTAAGAAAAATATATGCATTTCAAGATTAAATATCATTCGCTGTAAGGATCAAGGAATATATCTTGGGAACACCTACACACCGTAACGAGCTTTTCATAGTACTCTTTAAGACGTGTAAACACTGCCAAGCCAGACTTGGCCAGCGTGATTGTATGATTTTAACTCTATCAATTTGAGATGAGGTTTGTGTCCAACGGTAAAAAGACAAGAGCAGATAAAGAGGCTGATGGGTGTCCGTAACCTAATTCACGGCGGAAACAACAGTATTATGTTATTAAACTGAACATTAATTTTTCTAGCCCATTTTATACATAACAGAAGTATTGACATAGTAAATAAATAAAGAATAAATTTTGCAAAAAACGTTCAGAAATAGAAAACAGCTAACATTTATAATTTTATCTTTAATCGATCATACTGATCTAACAACGCCTTACTATACGTACCAGGTTCTCAGAAATCAGAAGGCATCCATTATTTAGGAGTTGCAAGTAAACATTACAATGTATAAAAATCCATACATTTTATACAAAGAAATCTACTAGATGTCCATTGGTTACTTAGTAAGATCAAGTTCATATTTCTTCTAAGAACACCACAATCGATAGCTTATTCCAGTTTGCATCGTTCCATGAAATGATTATTATATGAACTCGTCAATGATAGACGATACGAAACGCTCGGAGGTCTGACGAGGTGGCATGTCGCGAATAACCCGTCTTATTCAACAGTATCGAGCGCAGTCAACTCTTGAATGGGTGACCGTTAGGCAGCAAATATTTATACACTCCGCTTATATGTAAAGCTAATTAGCTTCACTAAATCATAGCATCTGCATGTATAAATAAACTCTGTGTCGACTTGAAAAAACAAAAACAATTTTTCACACCTTAAAATTTCTGTAGACAGAGAAAAAATTGTATTAGTACATTTCATTGCTTTTTTATTTTCACTTAGTACGAAATTGTTCTACAACACAACAATATCGACGGAAAAATCCTAGACACTTCTGTACATAAAGCATCAATCGATACATTAGGTACACTCTTGAACGGTGTAACTTTGGCACGAGAACTAGCAAACAGCAGACACAGCTGGTGGCTAGTGTCAACTTCGGACTATCATTCTATTGAGAAACTTACATACATCGACCAAATCACAATATGTTTCTATGAAAAAACGAACAGCTATAGTTGACCGCAGCGTCATTAATATGCTACAAATAATTAAAAAAACAAACACGTAAATACAGAGGAATGTAGTACACTCCCAAATTTCACCAGTTACATCTACGTCCCCCTTTGGAATCCACGGGGCATAGATCCAGACTTCGAGCCACTACTAGTTTCCACCAGAAAATCTAAGTTAGAAAAATCAAAAAGTATCCGACCCAGGATTTGTACCCAGGACTTTCCGATCAGCATTCACACTTGCAACCACTCGCCGAACGAAGCGGTAAAGTAAATGAGTATTACCAATAAAATCATTATAGCAATAAAACTAACCGCGCACCCGAGCCACTGGCCAGCGCATCGTCACCCCGCAGCTGTCTGCGCAGCCTCAAGTGACGCACACATGGCGCATCTCGTTTGCATTATTATATCTATACACGCCACTATCAATACTCTACATAGCGAATTCAATTATCGCACTTCTAGATAGCCGGTGTAAAGGGCTGATACTTAAAAAAAAAAAGAAAGCAAATATATCATAAACTCTTTTATTTGAACAAAACACTGCCTCAAGTCAAGTGGTTGCAAGCGTGACAGCCGATCTGGAGGTCACAAACTGATTGTATGGCAAAATATTTAGTGGTCACATACCGTCAAAAATGATTCATAGCATTTTCGTAGTTAACGAGATAAGTTTAAAACGTCCTACATTCGTCGCTCAGGCGCGCCGAGCCGCGGACAGCCACTTTGAGTTAATCTTAGACACATCATTAACATAATATTAGAGTTTCATAACCGATGATGTGTCTATGAAACCTTACAGATAAAATATACAACTATATATCACGCCTACATTTTTTGCAGGGGTCTGAAGAGGCGTGCAGTAATTCTGCTTTTCTCCAGTTGTTATGCATACGTGCCGTGTAATAGATCGGGCATAAATCCAAAGTCGTGCCTACTACTGGGAATTTCAAGTTAGAAAATCTATCATTACGTCGCCCGACGCGGAGATCGATCCCAGGGCATCCAGCTCAGCGGTCAGATAAAATACCAGACAATAACATCCAATAGGTCGTTCAGTAACATTATTTATATTCCATATTCGTTTTAAATAGACTAAGTACAAACCCGGCGTTCGGTCATAACTGCTCCAATAAATAGGAAAGAGCAAAGGAGCAACGGCTGAAGTCGAAAACGGAGGTATATTTATAGCACGTTTTCGGTGATAGAAAACATTGTTTCGTAACTATGTTGTCTTGACGTATTGCTTGTTAGATTTTAGAAAAAGCTATATTTTTTTCTACTGATTTATATTCCAATATTCAGCACTAAAAATCACCGGGGGAGAAACTAGGTTATAAGCGGCCCCTGAGCCCCATAGCAATAGGCATAATCTATTTAACTCCGGTAGAAACGAATGTAAAGAGCCAATTGAAAAAACCAATAGAATGCCAGTTAATGAAACCGCTTTGTTTGATTAAATTGCTGGCAACAATTTTTTGTGAAGTGTATATTAATAAAAGGTCTGTAAGGATTCAAATATTAGGCAATTTCTCCTGTGATCTCCTCCTCCTCCTCCCGTGCTCTCCCGTCTTAATATCAAAAAGAAAATGCTATGTAGTATAACAACAATGCCATACCAAACACGTTAAATACGTTCCGTTAAGTGTAGTTTTAAGGATTAAAATGGAAGCTAGGTCTTTTAGTTTGTTTTCTAATTTACGAGTAGTTAAAAAACAATTATAAATGTGGCACTCAGTAAAGTTATATACAAGGCATGTAGGTATAATTAGGGTGAACTTAGGCCTGTAACAGAACAAACGTGAACAAAATACTCGAACATTTGTTATTGTACAGCAATTGTACTTTTTTATTGTAACAGAAATGGTGTTGCACGCCATCTAGTGTAAAATCACTATAGAATCACATAAATCTGTACATATTTATTGTTAGTATTGGAAAAACGAAAGTCGTATGTTTATGTAGAAATGCAGAAACATGCTTATATCCGTTGTCGGTACAGTGAAATTTGTAAACAGAATTTATAATAAACGTAACTTCTTGCTATCAAAAATAAATAATAATAAATTTATGTCCCTTAGTTTTCACTTTTATATAGCATTTGTCGGCAACAGTAAGTATATCGAAGTGTATATAGAGAGGATACATCCATGCTAAAATACAACACGCATACTAATACTAGGCCATCAAACAAAAGCAACTAACAAATTCTTGGCTTAAAAGTCATTGATAACGACTGGCTGAACAGTTAATTGAAAGACATTGACATTTTGAAAAGTCAATAATAATCGGCGAAGAGCGATAAAAAACAATTCTTTATAAATACATAAACATGTGCAAATATTTGTTTACCGTATAACGGACTGTTTCTAAATTCGTTTTTCCAATATTAGTCTATTATAATTTACATATAAATTTATTTATTCATATAAAAAATAATTTGACTCGTTAGAGATTAATAGTATAAAAATCGAAATGCGTAAAAACCAATATTACTAAAAGTATATCATAATGTAAATTGCCTAATAAACCAAAATGTCGATCGTTTAACGATCCAACGCAAAAACTGCCTTGCAACCGGTCAGTACCACAGGTCGGTACGATTTTTTCAACTACAGTAAACAAATACCCCAAAAAAAGTTGAACACGATAATTATGTTCTCTGCCATAACCCATAACCATGAATCAGCATTTCGAACCGCAGTAATTTATGTAAGACATGCACTACCACACGCTTTTAACATATTCAAGGCATTTTTATTCAGACGGATTATAAGCACCTTAGCCAATGTCAAAAAGAAAAAAAAATTATACGCCGCGTCGTCTGCAACAACGCGACAAATTCGAGATGATAGCGTTCAGTTGCTGAACGCCTGACGGGCTCGCACAGTTTCACATGTCCGTGTAATAACTATAGGCAACTCTTGTTAAAGTACATGACTAGACCGCTCGCTCGCAAGGCGCGGTCGAGAACGAAACGAATGCAATTATTTCATACTTGATGCTTACGTCCGCCATGATAGGTAAAACTCAAAACACCAACGCGGGAACACACATACACTACTTTTTAATTGCAAAGAGCTACGCGTTCACAGCCAATGTTTTTTTAATAAGCATACAGTTTATCAATGTCTCATTGTTAAGTTCTATATTGGTGTTATCGTTAAGGTGATGTAATTCGTTATCTCGAATACATAACTAGTGTTGGTATAATAAATTATAGCGCTTCGTAGACGACGATGCATGAATGAAAGATAAATTTGTTGACCTTCCTGTATAAACTACTGCCCCCCACGATTACATAAACAAAATAGTATAAACAATACCTATTTTACACACTACAGGCATTTTATTGAACAAAACGTGAATTTTGCATGTCATTATCTTTTTAAATATTCAGTGATATTGTAAAGCCGCTTTTGTGACAGGTAATACAGCTATTGTGTGGTAAGCGCGAGCCTAGCCTACTTTACCTGCCTTCATTTAACTAACCGATACAGAGACTCATTTCTAATATCAAGGCTAAAAAATTACTGTTCAAGTCT
Organism: Parelbella ahira ahira; assembly: GCA_018244795.1. Lineage (NCBI taxonomy): Eukaryota > Metazoa > Arthropoda > Insecta > Lepidoptera > Hesperiidae > Parelbella > Parelbella ahira. The sequence goes on along the minus strand of DWME01004750.1, from coordinate 6,550 downwards.
TATGTAATTTACAAATATCGTAATGCAGTTAAATTAATTCAATAACATAGTTTTATTAGTCACTTTGTTTACGTTTATTTTGACTGGTAATTCATAATACTGGCAAAGTAGACTACGAGAATTCGATTAAAAAGAAAACCGTTGACACAGATGATTATAATGTACATATTGATGGATAACATTATTAAAGCAATTTAACGTTCTTAAGATATTATTTTACGACGCGAACATCACTATCATCTTTAATAAAAAATTATCGTGTCATATTTAAAACGTTGTAGAACTTGTTGTTTGATAATAAAAAAATATGCATTATCATATTACACTAAGATGACATAACGCATAAAAGTGCATTTTACGTACAAAAACAATACATGCAACACCTGGCCATTCTATTTATAGAAACGGAGAAAGCGATTCCATTTTCGAACGTTACAAAGTAAGCAAATAAGAATGTTAATGCAAAATAAATATTTGGATTACCTTAAACTCAAAGATTAGTATGTTTATCACTTTATCTATAGAATGATTGGACACTACACGGAAAAACTTTCGCACGCTTCCCATTCGCTATTCAAATCGAATGTTCTTGCGGTACATGAATACAAGACAATCCACGTAAAAGTACACCGCAACTGTTACAACGAACACTACTAAACAATCTAAGAACAGACGTCAAAGGACTCCGTTTAACAACGCGATGGCCGCTACGACCACTAAAATTATTGATTTAGCAGCGTTACAAAACAACAAAAGATATAAAACGGGCCGACTGCACACCCCCGCGCGGACGAATCGATCAGAATGATAATTGTCGCGCACAAAGAGCGGTGACTACTCACCTAGACGGGAATGCACACAGCTTTAAAACAACAACACATTTACACGACACTGGGTTAGATTGTTTAATTTTAATGTCACTGCACTGTCACTGTTGAGTTTTGGGTTTGGTTAACTGAGTTTATACGGTGTTTGGGGGTTAATTAGTGCGAATTAATGGTGATATTTGTCGCGGAGACGCGAACGTTTCGACGACCGCTAGCAAGATGGCTCCGCGTATGCCCGCGCGGCGACCGGCCCCCCCGCGCCGCGCGTACGTGCAATGAAAGATAGGTGGCGGGTACACACCGCGCCAGCGGTACGGCGATTCATCGCGAGATAGACCTCGCGACAGATGACCCGCACAACACAACATTATTTTATAAATGAATGATTCAGTGCGAATTTCTTACTATTTGAATGATCTCAAAAAGTTACAAAATTATAATCGTTACTTTCATTTTTCAAATATTTTTTAAAAATTTGTCTGTTTTAGAAGAACAATATTTAAATTCAAGCATATAAAATATTATAATAAGGATTAACCTTAATTTAAGGCAATTGCATTGAAAATGTGTCGAAGTAAATCGCAAATAAGCCGTAGTACAGATCAATTTTAAAGTTAATATCAATAATGCATGTAATAATACGGTAAAAACGGTTTATTATTAGGTAACTTACTCATTTAAAAATTTTTTTTTCAGTCTAAAAAATTTTTATATTGCTTCTTTTAAAAAATTTAATAAGGTATTTTAATGCAACAATATAATTAAATAGTTTTTTTAATGTTCCCGACCCTACGTAAATCATAAGACTGAATCTCTCGACATGCGTACCGTGTGCGCCGCACCCAGTTCTTTCCCTTCACACCGCTTTGGCCGTGCGGAGATCCCCTCCCCCCTCTTATATACTGCTCTCTTTACAACAAAAAAAAAACACCAATTTCCAAATTCCGTCCAGGCCAAGCGCTCTCTCACTCCGAGCTAAGATGGCGGCCGGGTTCCATTTTGATGGCAGATTACGCGTCCCTGCGATTGTTCAAAGCCTGTGTTCTTCACGCTATAACTGTTATAAACGTCACTATAAACGTATCGCACACGTTTTTCGGCTATTTTTTCCCGTTTAGCACGACGGTCACATCGGCGTCGATGTACAATCGATATATAACGTAATAATAAACAAAATGGCGGTGATTGGTTCGGATTATCGTATTGATTGAATGCTTCGGCCGCTCTCGGGGTTGAAAGAAAGCCGTGGAACTAAATGACCGCTTTAAAATGTAGTCGCGTTAGTATGGTTTTGTCTCTTTCGTGAGCCGGGCCGTGTCTACCTGGAGACGTAATAAAACGTGGGACGCCGCGCGATTTGACCGGCAAATGTTTATGAACACGATTCCCGTCTTGTACAAATACAGATATTATGTGCTCTGTTTATCGCTTTATTAATTGTACACAATATTTTGATTAATAAAAATATTTAGTTCAATTAGAATTCTAGTTAGATTTATAACGATTTTTATATATCTATGTATAAATACATATATATGAATCAATTCTCTACAAATAAAAGGTACATTGTAGTTACAATTAAGTAAATCTGCTAAAATATTTAAATGAAACCTATAATAAGCAACATAGGAAATTTTATTCAGGATAAATATATACGATATCTAAATTAAAAAAAAAAATATAGTCACAACTATCCAAAAATCTGATCATGACTAAATTATGATAACCTAGACATCAATAATACGTCCATTTAATGGTAAAATGGTATCACGACTACAGTTTAACTGTCGAAATAACATTTCCAATCGCTTCTGCCTTCTCGTTGGTTAGGCGGTGGAATTTTATTATGATCAGCACACAATAACATAAGGCGTTCTCATCAGAATTCTAAGATTTAGTATAATTTGAAATATGTATAACTTATGTAAATTTTATAAAATACATACATTAGAATTCTTAATTAGATAATAATATAAACGCAACATGGAATGATGTGCTCATACGTGACGACGTATGTATACGATAGCAACTAATTATTATTATATCACCATGCTAGGTTCCTTACGGGGTAGGCTGAAAACTTTGAGTACCAAATATCTCTGTCTTATCATCTAATATCTTGAGTTGACTTGAGTTCCGAAAATCGAAAGTAAAAAAAAAGCTATTTTTATTTTAACAGGCTATATTCAATATGCTAATAATAAAATACAAAAACGACAGTAATTGTGGTCAAAATGAAAGAATTCACGACCTAAGCAGCCATTATAACGCCAAAATATATTTCAATAAAATTAATACACGTGTTACCGAGCAATAAATCAGATTTAATATGATTGGATATTAAACACAAGTAATTAATAAAACCTATTGGTTATGGGACAATGAATAATAGCGATACAATAATACATAATAATTTAAGTAAACATTTATAAATTTTGGTAAAAAAACGTTGCCAATAATACTGTTCAATAGCCGCGGGCGATAAATAAGTACTAAATTAAAATATGTGACAGATATGTGTTATACACGGTTAACATTTAAACAAATTATTTTTTTATGGAAAATAAATTATATCCCTATATTAAATAAATGGAATTTTTGCTTTACGTTTTTAATAATCAAAATTTGTTACTTTTCATACAGTCTGCTTTCTGACTGACGGGGTTACTCTACGTTGGACTGTTAGAATCAATCACACAAGTTCAAATCTCAAGATTACATGTTAGAAGTTTCTCACTTTACACTAATTATAATTATATTTCTCATATTATTTTGGCAAAATATTGTACTAATTATGTAGTGATATTTTGAACTCGTTTCTTAGTCTTTTCTTTAATATAATTCGGAAAATATTCATGTTGTATCTTAGGAAAATATTCAAGTTCCTCTAGGAAAGTTTGTATTGGAAAATGATCATAAAAGTAATAGCGAATAAATGCAATTATTTAGCTCTGCTGCCTAATTTTATTGATATTAGGTAATTAATTACTTCAATCTTTAATAAAAGTAAGAAACGCTGGGTATGAATGAATGAACTAAAATAGCAAACACAATAATGACACAAAAACGCTTTTTTATAAATGCAAAGTTATATCAATATCGGTTAGTTTTAAGCAGGTCAAATGGAATAAACGTATCACACCCACACACTCACACGCACAAATACAAACACAATGACGTTCCAATATTGCGCAACTGTAACGTTTCGTTTGAGTTCGACTGTTTCAGTGTACACATTGCTGTAGCAACGGCGACCAGGCTTCACCCGTGGCATTAACAGCGACGAACATGCTTATAGAGTAACCTATCGTCAGAACCATAGATAAGTTTTTCTATATTGTATTAAGAGAAGAACATAAAAAAGAAAATATTGTTGTTTGTGTTCTAATATCAGCACATTCATACAAGAGATATACAAAATAGAGGAGACAAACGAGATTAGAAAACAATGATGAGAACAGTAATAAAATTGATAAAGGAAAGTTAAAATTGTAACAATAATAAAAGCAATACCCAAAAGGGTAAAAAAAATTAATACCCTCGTCGAAGCATGCCAGGTCTTTATAAATGCATTTGTATATTTAACACTCGCCAAAGACCTGACGTGATGCTATAATAACAATAATAATTCACTACTGGTACATTAAACCGTTATATTTGTGTAAAACGATAAATACTGATTAAATCGTTATATTATCGTCTCGGCTAGCACGCGTTGCTGGGCCCTAGTTAAATAAATAAAAATAAATCAACCTAATAACCCGTGATGATTGTGTTATATTTATAAATGATGGGCATAACCGATCGTACTTTACAGAATCGAATGCACAAAGGAGCCAGCCGAGCATCAAGCGTCAAACACGAGAGTTGGGAGCAATCGATACGGCGGTAACGCAGATCATTTAGGATTCCACGGCGAAAATAATGACATGACTGCTGAAGGTCATGCTGCACGTACCCACGTTAAATTTCAACACTTGAGTTTTAGTACAATGCGTCTTATAAACTGGTCTGGTAAACTTGAAACATAATTACGGGTCTTGGGAGACACCAAATGAAGTATTGATATGATTTAGGTTGGAAAAATGGTCGATAAAATTAAGAAACCCCTTTTTTTTGGGAAAACAGAACATTTATATTCTTACATTTACTGTATTGTAATATCTGGAAGAACTGAACAATCTGGCAAAAGTATTTACCTAAAAGAATGTTCCAACATAATATATGTAACATTGTTAAAATAATAAATATTGTATTCAATTTTATACATTGATTGTAAATATCACTTGCACACCTTAGATTTCTCTAATTTGTTCTCTAAGGCGTGTGGAGTCTGCCAACGCACACTTGGCCAGCGTCCTAGACTGCAGTCTCTCCCTTCTCATCAAGAGAGGAACGGTGTTTGACAGTGGGACAATAAAAGGGTTGTTCGTGATGATGATACATTGATTTGTGAATTAGTAGACGTATTGTGGGCTTCCACCGACTCCCTCGCCGGATAACTTAAAGATGCAGTAATGCGGAATGAGATGATATGAAGGTCGAGTATTATGTTTCACGTCGCTGGTGAGATTTATGTAAAGTGAACAATCCTTTTAACGACGGCAAACTGTGGTAATCTTCATCTCTGCCAATCTTTGCTATTCTTTCCTATAAAGAAAAATGTTATTATTATCATTATTTTATTTTAAAAATCCTATACGTTTTCTGTAATTGAAGGTAACAATATAGAAAATAAATTGAAATGTAAGTGATTCATCGAACATCAATTTAATTACTATATAATGAGTTTACGTTGGAAATAAAAACACGTTCAAATGGCGCGTACGGAACACTATTACACAAACTCGATTCGCATTTAGCAGATTTCTTGTTTTATATCGACTACCTGTCAACCGTTCTGCATCAGATCACCAGTCTACCTGGAGCCGAGAGCCACCTTACAATTCATATGCATTACGAAAAACTAAGAGGTCAAATAAAATGGACTGATACAATGAACCAATTAAATAAGAACTATGAATTAGCGTAGCGATGCTCTTCCGCTGTCCAATTGTGGAAGCGACGTAAGCGGCGAGGCGGCTCGTCGCTAGCTGGTGGATCCATCTCGCTAAGATCAATGACCGGGCCGGTCGCGCTCTGTATGTGTATTCCAACAATATTACCGTGTCCTCCAGTCCTTACAGGTAGTGCGACGTTTGACGTTCTATGTTTTTGTCTTCGTTTTTTCTGTGCAGAAGTAGCGAACGTCGATGTATTGCGCTGCCAGTTGTGGTCACCCGTTTCCTCAATGAATATCTTTATTATTGAACACACAAATAGGCACTATCTGCACGTGGCCTATGATAAATACGATTAAATAGTCAGCCATGAATAAGGGCAAATTCGGACCATTGATGAGTTCGCTATAATAGAAAGTAGAAATGTTTTTATATGATGCTTCAGAATTACATATGCATACGATACTTCCACAGTCGGGACAATAAGGTTACAATAAAGGTTCTTGTTTTTATTCATAATAAACAAGCCTTTGAACCCATTACCGTCGATACATTGCACCCAGTGAGTCAAATTTCTTATTAATTAGGTATAAAAAAGTATTATAGTTATGTAGTGACTCGGAGTCTGGATCTGTGCCCGGTGTAAGGCAATAGGCTCACCACCTATTCCATGGGACGTAAACGTAACTGGTGAAACGTGGGAGTGTACTACACTCCTCTGCC
>DWME01004749.1:0-15885 GCA_018244795.1 Parelbella ahira ahira | reverse complement strand
CTTTGAAGTCTCGTTGTTGTATATATCTTGTTATCTTCGTTGCGCCGAGTACCATGGTATTATTAAAGTTTAAATTGTAAGTCCATATGTGTATGTACATATACATATGTTTGTATTCGTATTCTATCCAATACGAAGACAGTTAAAAGTTGCAGCGAGTGAACGTATCATTTATGAATATATTATGTATGTATAGAATCTATTCGTTGACAATATTTACTTATTTATTACTAGGTAATCTAAAGCTAGATTACAAATGGTGGAATAAATATGGTTTTCTACCAGTTAACCCAGAGTAATAGTGAGAATATATATGTATTACTACGATTGTTTAAGTGGATTGTTTGCATAAATCAAAGCCTTCAGTTTCGTAATACAAGTTTAACCGATAAAATTTTTACTTCGACACTTTGACTATGAAGTATTGCTGCATCTCACTGCGATGCAGAGACTATATTTTATATGTTTTGTGTAAAATATACTGGGGTTCTTATAAAACATTTTCTTATAAGGTTTGTCCTTACTGCATGAGGATTTCAGAACCTTATCATCATCATCATCAGCCCACTTCCGTCCACTGCTGGACATAGGAATTAGCGTGACAATATTATAATAATGTTTTTTGAAACTTATTGAATCAATATGAGTGTCTGTTGAAGACCTTAGTTACTTCAGACTGATAGTTAATTCAGATTTAAATAATTGTCAAATTTGAAAACATTTACATTGTAGACAATATCTCTCGTTAATATTAGAAACTACAATCACTGACATTACGACTGAAATAATTTTCTTAAACAATAACGGGAGGAATACCTTGTAGTTGAAATATTTGTACAGTACAATTGATTGTTTGAGGTCAGATTATGTAGGTACATGCGTTGCCCGCGCGGGCACCATTCCAATATGAAGAGCTATGTAATCACAATTTTTACGACTCCCAACGACAGAGCCATAAAGAGTCCCTGTGGAATGTTTCTATTATTCTAACCACAATTCATTTTATTCTTCAGTCATTTTGTAATGCTTATATAGAGATATTTAACTATAAAAAAATAAAATTTAACGTTAACACGATACATTGGTATACATTTGTGTCTGAGATACCATCACGTTAGGTCCCTCACGAGGAAAGCAGAGAGCGCCAAATGATAAATATCCTAGTAGACCTAACGTGCTTGTCCTAAATTCATCATTCTCATCAAACACGCGGATCGTATTTGAAGAGATCTGATTCCCCTATCAGCCAGTAACTGACAAAGGTCAAGCCAAATGAGAATCGGTCTCCCTGGACACCTGCATCCGTCAACATTCGCATTATATATATTTTTGGTAACTTTTTCGTTTACCATTTTTTCTACATGTCCTCATCATCGGAGAATCGGAGCATGCCCCTTTTCATTTTTACACGAAAAATTAATATCTAAAATAAATGTAAACAAAAGTGTCGACATATAGTCGACAGCGTGCTTATTAATATTTTTATCCGTCAAGGACGTTACAAATGTATGTACAATTTGAAAATATAATAGACGATATACGATTATCGTGATAATGAAGATGTTATCGGTAAAATTTAACCGGCAAGGTAGCGAAACCACTTCTGGCCGCGAGCCAAGATTATACTAGGTCGAACTAACAGTGTTTGTTTGAACTAGCTATGGATATTACTTGTATTCTTGTTTAGCTAGTGTTCGAATACGAATACAATGGTGTTGAAACACCTGTATACAAAGTGGTTTAACATTATGAAGGGAAACTTAGATTTAAAAGAAACATAAAACGTGAATAGATAAATAATGATTTGGTATTCGGATAGAATAGTTTGTTTATTGTTATTACATCTTCACGACAGGTCCCTTACGTGGCACGCAGATAGCATCGAGTGAGTCGACTATTAATATCTTTACGTACCATAATTTAGTTATAATAGTTTTTGTAATAGTTATACTATTTTGGATAATCTTATGATCGTACCACCGCAGCAAGTAAAATAAAACAGGCGTAACATCACGGCTATGAATCCTGAAAGGCTAGCCAAAGAAGTTCGGAACACTCCCGCGTTTCGCCAGTTACGTTTACGTACCACAATGGAAGGTCGAATGAGCATGTTGATATATATCAGGAACAGATCCAGATTTGAATACAGGACCTCTCGACAGTAGTCGCGCTTGCATCCACACGATCAACGAGACAGTCAAATTATTAATAAGATTAGAACACATCATATAGTTTAATGAATCATTGATGATCATCAAAAGCAATGGCGTTTAAATATAGGATAAATAGAATTGGAAGATCCAGGAGTACGACGGCGGCTGATCGCGCCAGTGGCTCGTTTCCAGTGAATAGGAGCCCAATGGAGCGAGACAAATGTTTATTGCGAAAGTAGTATACGCACTCAGTTGAATGTATCGTTCCAATAAGTGTTGTTTATCTACGGAATTGTTACGAGTTCCCAGCACGTATTATATGATTTACGTAAGGCCTTGTGTCCTATATGTAGATATATATTATATTTTACTAAAGCAGAGGTAGCCTAGTGGTGAGAATTTACCTTATCAATTCGGGGACTGGTGTTCAAATCCTAGCGCGCACCTATTTACAAAATGTGCGTTTTAAGATTAAATATCACTTACTATGACGGTAAAGGACGAGACCTGCATACATTAAAATTTTCAATTATTATCTTCAAGGCAAGTGAAGACTGCCAAGCTGCATATGGACAGCATGACAAGCCTTACCTTACTCATCTGAGAATCCACTATGTTTAACAGTAAAACGTTAAGGGAGCTGATCACTATAATGTAGTTTAGCCACCAACAAGTTTAAGGTATTTTGATTATTTTAAATTCGATTTTATTGAATGAAATATTCATGGAATATTCGATACTATTTTAATCGCCAATTAACAGTTCATTAGTGTTTCCCGGCAAATAATTATATATATAATCAAATTTACATAAATAACATTTTATCGACAGTACAATTTTATTTCAATAACGTATAGGTAGGTCACAGCTGCGTTGTTCAATTCAATACATATAACAAAATAGTTATTAATAACAAACTGATTGCTGATAAAAAACTAGTTGCTGATGACAAGCCAGTTGCTGATAAAAAAACTAATTGCTGGTAACAAACTAGTTGCTGTTAACAAACTAGTTGCTAGTAACAAACTGATTGCCATATGTCTGAAGCTGAATCGTATATCATTAAGGTTGAATAACTTGATTAAAGCGAGTACTCTCCTACGAATACTTAATGATATATTTACCGTACATATACGTGTTATATACGATATACAAACAATTTGATAAATTTGTTGGGCGCTTAAAGCTGCCATCAATATCGCTTGTAGCAATTACTCAGTATTACTTACGAAACGGGTTTTAAGTACCCCTTAAGTAGGAGGGTTAGTTTTCTATCAGATTGGATCCTTTAAACAAATGACGCTCATTAATTCCATCTCAATCAGGCGTCATTTGTTATAACTTATTTCGAGAAAATGAACCTATAGCTTTAATGAATATCGCATTATATTCGTTTATATAAGCGATTGTATTTTGAATTTTTGACCTGAAAAGAGAATAAGTAGATATTCGGCTTATATTATTAAAGGCTTATACATAATAATTGGTTAAGATCGGTGAAACTTGGTCTTCCCCTTCTTATGACATATAAACCTATCTAACAAAAGCCATATTTGTCTAATAAATATGTTTCTTATAAACACTCGGAATTGTTAATCACATATTTGTACAGCAATAATATGTTAAGCCTTTGCCAGATTTCTTATATATTAATGATAGTTTAAGTTATCCTACTTTAAATCTAATTGTATGATAAGGCGTTTCGCCAGCGTTTTTTCTTTCGACTTACTTTACAGATATCAATATTTAAGGATAGTTAACACTTATAGCATTATTCTAGTTAGCCTATAGCATTGGTTAGTGATCTAACTACACTGTATAAAAAGTTTTTTTTAAATCTGGCAGTTTTAGAGATTAACGGGAGCAACCAAACAAGAGCTCTTGGACTTTATTATATTGTAATTTATGTAGATATAACATTTCACAAACAGCAGACGAAAAATTGTAGGTGTTTGAGTGGGATGAAACTATAACATCAATATTAATGATTCCTATTAATAATCCCTATTTTTGTCCAATGGTTTTTTTAATATGCCATGTTGTTTTGTAAAATTAATCTATTAATAAATAGGCAAAGACATCATCATTTTCTTCTCTCTTTGTCTACCGATTGTCTTTGTTCTTTCGCATATTTTCTTGTTGAAAAAATGAAAGAGGAAAATTCAATGAATTATAGTCACATTCCGACCACTTGGCGACCATTGAATAAGAATGAAAATAAATAATTGAAAATGTTACCGACAATTCCGATTGTTCCCAAATTTGATTATTGCAAGATGAAACAGCCATTAACACAAATTTTCTGTCTTCAATCTTCCTCCGACAAACATGTTCTATTAATTACTTGTAGTACTTAGTTATCAGCCAAATTGGACAGGTAACTGATTGATTCAGAACAGACCAATCTCTGGACTTAATAATTTTGGCAATTAATAATAGTTAATGGGTTGTCAACTGACTCAATTGAACCACTACAGCAACATTAGTTGAGACGGAAGTCCGATACGCAGGTACATACATGATGTAGTCTTAATAGCGTGAACACAGCTTAACTAATAACTAACTAAGTTAACAATCTTAACTAAGTTGGATATAGAACTCTGCGCGGGAATGTATCAAAGTTTAGTTATTTCTGACGTGAATCAGCGGTTCTAGAGCAACTGTGTACTTATGAGGCTTTGCAGGTATAGCGCGCTTATAAGTTAGCGCGTCTAAGGCAAATTAGTACGTAAGGTTTCGTTTGTATTAACATTACAATACTTGTGTACTATCTATATTGTGAATATAGATATCATATATGTATACCGATTTGTGTCCAGTGTATAACGACAAACTTACGACCTATCCCATTGTAGGACGTAAACGTAACTGGTGGCCGTGGGAGTGATCTACGTACATCTGTTTACCCCTTCGGGGATACAGACGGAGTGTTGTATTTTTATTCTGTACTATATAATTTAGACAATCTCCACACGAAGCTATCTGACAACTAACTAGGCAGATTGTATATCTTGGTAGATTAATATTGTGTGAAAAGCAAATGGCTAATTAACTACAAATGTATATGTTACGTAAGAAATACACTTGTACACTTTAACCGATGTTTCTTTACACCCAGATACAGAACAAACACCTGTGACTATTACACAAATATTTGTCTTGGCTTGGAATTGAACTCATACCCCGGAGTTAGTTCAGGCTCATATACTGATGGACCAACAGGCCAATCAAGTTGAATGCATTGATAATCTTGACGCGGTTTAAGAATGCAAGCAATCTATAAAAGTGAAAAATTCCGTACGCGGGTAAATCTTGCACTAACGACGTTTCATGATCGATTTCGTATTTAATAGGGTGCGGGCAGTAATCAGATCGGAGTGTATCTAGGTGGAATAGTTACATACAATTTGTTAATTCGCATTATTAAACGTCTTAATCGTCTTCAATGCAATGATGACTTAGAAATAAACACCATTTCTTATTTATATTTCGGGATATTTTCATACGCGGCCGTCGGATCCCAAACTAAGCATTAGCTGCTAATTAGCATTGATTGGAAGCTAATGAGAAGTACTTCCTACTTCTTCCAGTTCTACATGGGAATGTGGCCTAATTGGGATATAAAAAAGTTTGCAAACAAATCGTGGCCATTGAGAGTATAAGTGTGTTTTATATAAAAGCATTAATATTATCTGTTTTGTAAGTTGTCATAATAAAATATATTTCGTCGCTCGAACGAACATTTTATTACAGTGAAAATTATTTTACATTATACTGCTTATTAAAATATTCATACAAAGTTCTATAAAAAAATAATTTAAACGTAAATAAAAAATTATATGGTTTGTGAGGCATAAATAATTGTTTTTCCCGTGGGAGGGAAAAAAGCCGTAAGCATGTGTGTCATTTATTACGCACAGTTTACGAGCCATGAATTAAACTTGGCTGTGGAAAATGTATTGGAACGTAACACAATTGCGTATATCTTTGCAAATACAAATATATTATATATCTATTTTTTCACAGCACCAAGAATTCACTGAACTATTATTAGGTACTATACAGCGATATCGTTGTGTTCCAGACGTTTCGATTCGTAGAGACAGCTGTGACTATAGATGAGACGTATTTGAATCCTAAAAAAGAATTTCAGAATCAATAATATGGTAAGATACAATTTCTACTCTTCCATATTGCATATGCAAGAGTAGTAGTAACACTTGTATGAGATATGTATATAATATGTACGTTTGCGTTATTTGATATCGTCTGCGATGTGCCTTATTGAATAATAATAACGTTCCGTTTTTTAAAAGCCTATTAATTCTTTGAAAACATTAAACAGCAAAATTGTTATTTAACGTAACCATTAAGTTACCTGCAATTAATTAAGTTTTAATCGTAAATATTTTTACGGTTTTGATGGCGCTGGCACAACGATATCTACATCAAACTTAGAACTCTACTGCGTTACAAAAAATGATTAAGGAGAGTGACATCTGCCTACCCCGTAAGGGACTTAACGTGCAACACGTATGTAATGAGAGCGACTGAAATAAAATCAAATAATTCTAATGAATTATAAACTTGGCGCTATTATTATCGTTATAATCATTAACTCCTTAGTGTACTAAATTTCAATAGCAATTCAAACGAAATCAAATATTAATTAAAATCCAAATAGAAATTCACACTTTTCCGTAGCGTAAGTAATAAGTGTAAAATTATTTGAATAGAAACATGATATTGGAACAATTCGCTATTCATATCTCAGTAATACAAAGAGTATGCAAAGTTCTTTTCAGTGTGACCTCATTTGTGAGACGCCTTAAGATTATACATTGTCTCATAGACTCACTCGGGGCATTCTGTTTGCAAACAGAGAATACTAAATTGAATTCGTTTCGGTATATCTTCTTTTCTGACAGAACACTATATTCAGCGTTACAATAATATAAATGTTATGTGAGATTCAAGTGTTTTTTAAAGAAAATTATGTTTGTGGACGTATTTGTAATGATGAAGTTGGCATTCGGTGCTCCCTGCCTGCGCCATGAGAGGAGCTGGCGTGTTGATATTATTGTGAGGATTCATTTTTATTGAAAATTAATAGCTTATTTAGCTTAGGTAGATCATAAATAAAAGTATCTTATTTTCACATTGCCGCGTAGCGTCCTTTAGTTGATGTGCTTTTTTAATATTCCGCTATATTCTCTTTATACATATACTCCGGTTGTGGACACCTCTGTCAGGCCCATTAGCCAGAACTTTACCTGTTTAGTCCATATAGATAAATGTAGGTCTCGCTGCACCTGCGCCCACCAATATTCGCATTGTACATATTTTTATTTTGTAATTGTTTTCATCTGTCTTTCTTAAACATGTCCAAACTAAGGTCTACTCTTCGTGTATAAAAACTATTAACCAAACTATTAAATTCTCCATTACACCTGTAAAATATAGTATTTTAAAAAAGTTACTTTTGGTAGCGGAAAAATACACGATAGAAAACCATTTACGAAATATCTATTGCTTACCAGACACGTATTATCGAATTTTATATCTCAGCGGCAATCTTGCGGTGGGTGGGATCACTTAAATTGATTTTATTATAACGTCGTCACCCGGTGGACATTCGCCGAGGTCCCTCGGTGGGCTAGATGTATTTGACGACCTCTATCTCAAGTGTAAGGGCACACAAATCTGGCAGTAAATTTGGAATGTAGGTTTTACAAAAATAACATAATTAATTAGTTAAGATTATAACAACATCACGTTTGTGGTTCCTAGAAGTAGTAGGCAGAGGAGTGTAGTACGTTCTCGCGATTCACCAGTACGTCTACGTTCCACAATGAAATAATGGATGAGCCTATTGTCAATGATGAGCAATAATAATTAAGAATCTCTTATATATAAGTAGGATTTAAAGTATGATTCATCAGGGATAACCTTGTAGAGGAGAGACGGGGGAAGCTGTCAAAAACATTCAACATTGTTCTTACGGTTAGAAGAGAGTATACTTACTATTTCGAAGATAATAACGTATAACCACCTATCGATATCGATGTAAATACCAAATATTATACAACTATATAGAATTTATAAATCGATTACCGTCACGATTTTGTAGCTCCTGAGTTGACCCTAACTAGATATTTACCGGGATATTTACAGAAGGACCTTTCATAGAAATGTACATACATATATGATAATTTTTCCCCAAATTCTGCACACCTCGATTTCACTACTGAAATATTTATTTAGCTGTAAATGTTTCCCCAGTCCGTAGGCCACTCTTTTGTGATTTAACGACGCATAATATTCAACTCAAAATAAACGGAGAGCCAACGCGTCGGTGCAAACATTTCGCTTTCAACGCAACGCCTTGTTGAAATAACGACGGCCTCGAGAGCCTATAAAAATGCTAATAGAATGAAGGTGATGTGCTGTTTCAAAAGAAAAAGGTTATACGAACTTTGTAGGTCTATTTCCTTTTGCTATATTCTTTTGCGAGCGTAGCAAATATTGAATGTGCGATATGAGCTTCTCGTCTTAAACGCGACCTGGTACTAATGGTCGTTCTTGTCCAAGGATATTAGCGACGCGGATAGAGTTAGGTATGCGAGATAAGATTGAATTGGCATTTTCTTAGCAAGCGTGATATATCTCAGGCTATATCTCGCTTACCACTAGATTGAGATTATAGTCAAGAGCCAGCCTATTGCTGTTCGCAAAAAAGACCATTTTTGACTTATTTATACTATTTAAAAATTAACAGAACTTGTAAAATATGCGAAAATAGTTTCAAAATCTTCAGCATTTAGTATGTCTATGGTAAGTCGTAAGTTTCAATCATTGGTTTTGACAGTTCCTAGTCAGGTGGAGTATCTTCTGGATATAATCAAAGTATATCCCCGAGAGACGGAGGCTCAGAGCGTCCATTTTGTAAACGTTTGCCAACATTTGCGAATTGCGGTAGTAGCGCATTACGCGCGCTCTCTAGCGGTTTGGGAGTGAGTTAATTATTCACATTAAACACCGCCTTCCCTTGCCTTGGTAATTTAGCCACCTTTTGAGAGTTAAAATGTTTAACAGTTCTGTTGTCAAAATTCAAACCCCTTTCAAGAAATGATGCTATTTTATTTTTGTCTTATTAAAGACCTTTCTCTATTGGTGCATTTACCAGGATAGTTTTGTGTGTAGTTATATCGTTTTATCGGCCAGTGCATATTTTTTATGGATTCGCGAGTAATTATTATGAATAGTAATCTATAAATAGACAATTTTTAGAAAATGTATGGTTCTATTATACTGTTTAAAAGATTATATTGATTCATTTTTTGACTTGTGAATCTATTTTAAAACTTATTAGATTAGGATTTGTGGATTTTAAAGCAATGTGAACTGAAAATTAATGGGTATAACGTATTTTGAGTTTGGCGATGATTTTAGATGATTCTAACGAAAAATATTAATGGACAGGACAAGCCTTCACTGTGATACTATATAATTTTAGAGATGATAAGAATAGTTGCCAGCTTTTTACAGATATAGGACAACTTCTAGGCAGATGTAGATGTAGGAAAGTATCTAGGCACAACTAAATGCCCTGATGGTTGAGGGTTAGCAGCATACGTCCTAGGACGTAGCAGGTAGGGTTGTTGGCGAAAACCTTTCAAGAGAGGCTTGTGATGTCACGGTAGGGCTGAACATATCAAATAGATTTGCTTTAGGTACATATCTACAAATATGTGAATAATGTTTCATCACTAATTATTTAGAGTGGTAAGAAAATAGGAGAGTCATGACCATGACCATCATCATCATTATCAATCCATCATTGTCCACTGCTGGTTATTAGGCCTCTCTAATAGCCAGCTACCGAGCTCGATCTTCAGCTGTTCGCATCCAACCGCTGCCAGCCACTTAGCCGGAGGGCGTCCTATATACGAATATATTCCTGTAAACAGTTAGAAAAAATATGGGAGGATATAGATTCCGCGAAAACAAATAAAATTTTCGCCGTCTTTTACATGACATGACAAGCAAACGAACTTCCGCCAATTTTTATTTCATGTAAAAATAAAATTCTATCTCGTAATTTTCCATTACATTTACATTAAGATTTTGCATTTGGATAACTATTGTAGGAGTTAATATAATTTTCAAAATGTTACCGTTCGTTACGAACACCACGGCTTCGCAGCTGTGGCGTATTACGCCCTCCAGCTAAGTGGAGTGAGGGTGTATGCAAAGTGGCTGGCAGCGTTAGTGCGACGAGCTGAAGTTCGAGCTCAGTGATCTTCACAATAGAAGATCAGTCCAGCGATGGACGGAATAGTATTATTAATAATATAATATCAAAATATTTGTACACTAAACTTGCTTTCAAACGTAGCATCAGATCGCATACCGGGCAGTGACACCAGAATTAGAAAAAAATCAGACCTGTCATACAGATTAAAAAAGACACACGCAAAATGTTGTGCCAGAAATATATTTCAAGCTGCCAGTGCTTTCCTGTCCACCGGTTTCAGTTCAGCTTCAGTTCTGAATATTTTTCCTATTCGTATGTGGTTTTATAAAAATCTCATCTCTTTCACAGTCGTGGGAGATCTAAAATTCCAGTTAAATATTTTAAATTCAATGTCTTGTACTGTGCCAGGTATATTTAGTACTAGTTCCCAATAGAATGTCGTCCTATGGAATTGATACCAATACTTAATTAATTTTTATTATAAAAATATACATTTGTAATCATTATTTGTGAAAGAACATTCAAAAGGCTTCAAGATTACATAAAAACTACGCTATAGAATAAGTCTGGAGGTGGCTGAAAAGATTGGCTTCTAATAAAATATTGCAGATCGGGTATCAAGAAATATTTGCATTGGGTGTTTGATTTTCTTATTGGGTTAAAACTTGCCTAAACGAATAATCAATATACAAACAATAAATTTATTCATAATTTACTATAGATAATGTATGTCAAACAACAGATACACGGTGGAGTAAAGGAAACGACGTATCTGCATATGTATGTATGGACGAAGTGTTTGAAATTATATACTTACTTCAGCAGATGCAATAGTCAGATTTTATAATTATTGTTTCCTCACGCCATGTCACTAATAGTGTGAGCAGAGGACGCCGAATGCCAAATATCATTATCCTTATAAATTTCACGTACTGTTTACGTTTATTTTCAGATTGTATATCGGATTTAATACAAATTCTCGCAGCAATTCCACTTTCCGTTACACGAGAAATAAATATTTATTTGCAGCCGTTCGGTCTGCGGAAACGGTTTCATGTTTGATATGTACGTGAATTTCACAAATGTAAGATCGCACGTCTAGATTGAACTGTTACAATCGCTGTATTCCTTTTGTATGTATAACTTGATAGCTTTTGCGAGACGCTTCGGTTCGTTCTGCGTATTGCTTTTATATTTGCATTTAACATTATTAAATAGTATGACAATGGAATAAACGTCGTTATGTTTATTCCATTATCATACTTCACATCATCGTTCCACTATTGATAATCCATAGATCATGAATAGTGGAACATTTAGTATCTCGTTAGTTCAGTGATTGCAAGTCTGGGTATCTATGTATACACATGTGCGATCCGCGGCTCGAGCAATGAATTATTGCGTTTTTCTAGCTTGACTCGTAACGTTAGTAGTGAAAAATGCAAGTACTACTTTCTAATATACGAGTATAAGATACCTGTGGTTAAAAATAAAAGCGTATTAATATTACGAAGAGCAGACCAAATTTATCTCTTTACGTTTTAATATCAAAACCGGATAACAGATTTCTTGGAAATTTAATATCAAGATAGCTTGAACTCTGGCAAAGGTCACTGACTACTTATAAAATTAATATAACAATCCCTAAAATAACGAGATAAGTGAAAGGATATCGAACAGGAATTTATTTAAGGTTGTTTGAAAACGAAGTCACAGGTTTTTAATAAATGTATAAACATTCCTATCTGATACAGTGCCTAAATTTTTAAGGCTGACATTTTTAAAGTTTAAATTATTATAGCTCAAATTTTTCAAGCTTCATTGCACTAATACATGCCCTACATTTTTAAAGCCTCTACGCATTGAAACACTGCTTACATTTTTAAAACATTAATTCATCTACGGACTGTATTGCAAAATAACCACTTTCAGGCTGTCCTAATAATCTTATTGATGAGCATCTTTAAAAAAAGTAAAATTAGAGCATTTCTGAAATTATTCCCTTAATTATATGTTAAAACTAAACCTTTGACACTCTCTGTTCTCTGCTGAAAATAATACTTTCAAATATACAATATTGCAATATATTAAGGTAGTGCATCTCGTGAAATGCTCTATATTTTGGCCTTTATTAAAACTTAGAGGTCTTCCAGCCGCACCGCGCGTGACTTGCCGTTCAAATCCGCACACAATAAACGATGGATTCAACGTAAATTTTTATGTTATGTTATATTTTTACCACCATCCACAGAAGTGCAAATATTTTCACTCCCTTCGATCTGCTGAATTACAAATCGGTAGGCGATCTGTGGTGAAGGAAAACCCTGATATGAAGGCTTTTACGCGAGTGATTTTGCAAATGGCCGTGGGTATTGACCTGGTTGATGTAAGCTCTTAATTTAAAATGTGTCTCTGGATGATAGGTGAAAAAAGTTTATAAAGTTACATTTTTAGATTCGAATGACTTTGCCATTAATTACGAAAAATATGTACGATTTTAATCAGATCTCTGTAATATAATTATTATACAAATGTACCTAAATATACAGGATTATACATTTTTTATGTAAGTACAAGAAAACTATATGAATGTCACTTTGTAACTACATTGATCAGAGGCTGAAAGTAGGTTGCGACTTTATAAATTACATTTATCATAAAAAATTCACCGCAGATACACATTTGCCGCACAGTATTGCTGTTAAACAGCAATATTTATTCTATTGCTAGGCGGATAATTATGTGATAAATATTTTGTATTTGTTTAAAAAAGCGTTTACAGAAGCACTTTACACAAGGGTATTTGTTTTTCATATATTTTATTAACAGTGACGTTTGTATTGATTCCTTTTAAGTAATAGCTGTTTTTCAAATTTCCTTGGTTACGTAACGTAGTTCTCCTATTCGTGTTAACTACGTGCTCTTTGTTTAAGATATGCTCATGGAATATTCATGCCGCTAATAGGGTCGTTCCAGCTGCTAACCGCCACAGATTGTGACATTAAACAACATTCAAATTATGAGATAATGGCGTTCTTTTTTCAAAAAAGTATTTCTGTTCAAAATATTCTATAATATGACGGTTACTTCGTTGTCGATTTAATGAAAAGTAATTGTTTTGTCCTTGAAGTCTTAACAATATTTTTCATTTTATGTTATCTGTATTTCCAATTAATAATTTAGTTACCATTTCTTCGAATTTCTACGCTGTATTAATAAATTCTAGGTAACCAATTTACTTTCTATAACACTTTATTGAAAATAACATTCATTTAAGCACCAAGGGGTGACGTTGTAAAAATATCAATTAAATTATTTTATTTATCAACCACTATCATATAATATTTATATAAATATTATAAAAGACACGAATTAAAATTTGATGTTTAAAATAAATGTACTATCACGATCAGTATGATGGACTGTACCCTGGATACGATACACTAATTTCTACTACAAAACAATCGTTATTAGAACAATTCGTGTTTCGATCTGACAGGTGTCATTATTCGCCAAAATGACTATTGGAGGCGGCCATCTTGGTTCACACGAGTGTTAACGCTTCTATGAACAATTTTAAATACGTTGGACAATTGGTCACTGACTTACAACCTGCATACATATTATTGAGAGTCCTATACTTCATTTTTATTATCAAATATTACCAAACGTGTAGTTGTTTTATTTGCAAGTAGTAATATTCTTCCCTGGTAACTGTTGTGTATGAGTAATATGTAGATCGTCATGTAAAGGAAAATTGAACGCTAAATAATAACTATTAAGTATAGATAGGATTAAATAAACATGTTCGAAATTATTGCAAGCTGTTTTAAACTGTCACAACTGTCTCGCAACTCTTATCTAATTATGATCAATTTGACACAAATATTTGTAGTTTTGAACAACTTTAAAACATTTTATAACACAACAGATGAAACGGAGTATCTCGTACCCTGCTGCTTCGTGGAAATACAGCCGCGATGTTATATTTAAAGCATTTATTCCACCGAACAGCAATATGAATATGGAAAGAGATTATTTTTCTGTTCACTTGGATATCTTATCAAAAAACTTTTTTACTGGTTCAGCGTGACTTGGCACTCGAGTGACAAGTTCGTAGCCTCCCGCAAAGTTGCGCGGCAAATAATACAACTAATATATTATGAGATTCTGCCGCCTCCCATTTATGTTCAGAGCTGCGCATGGATCCCATGTAAAGTAAAAGTATCATGAACGATGATACTTTTGCGTGAAATGATCCGTAAATCCGATCTTTTTCAGATTTATTTACATACATATATTCTTATATTTGTTATTGTTTAATCGTTCCACTGTTCGACACAGGTGTTATGATTTATGTTTTCTATACATTTTGTACGTTAACTAAATTCATTCATTCAGATACCGATACATATTTAGAAAACAAAATTCAACAATCATTTGAAAGCGATTGTTGTAAAACTGATTTTTGTATTCACGAAATAAATTAATGGGTGACCTACTTAGTTCTGAACATTTCGCCTGATATTTTCCTTAAGCCAAAGTGTTTTCAATCTGCCTAAATGATACCAAAGAAACGCCCATTCAATCTGCTGACGAGGCACTTCTCATAATTATGATAGAATTTCACTTTCTCCCAGTAACGCTTCCTCATTACTTGTAACTATGTAGAAATTTCTCGCGATTTTTTCCCAGATTAAAGCTTTTTAACATCAATCAGTTTAAACGATATTTAATTATTTTTAAAGAATTAACTGTAATTCAAAGATAATCTTTCATTTAGTACCTACACGACACCAATTTTTTAATTACGACTATACTTTTTCAGTTTGTTTAATATTCTAATCAGATTTATTCATCAGAATTATAATTCTGTAGCTATTTGAACTTTACACCAGTGTAAAACGGTTGCATCCACAATTTCGAAAATGACTAAGCCACAAAGCACAGTCGCGGCATACAAACCGACTGACCTATTTATCTGCACGACGCTGGCTGAGTCGAACCCTAAGCATTATTCTTCGAAACTTGTTGGTCCGAAAACACATCGTATGGAAAGCTAGACAGCGTAAAAATAAAGCCTCTGTAAATAAAATGTTTTATTGCGGAATAACTTTCATTGTGTAACAAGAGTCAAATAACTCAGCGTCAAGTGGAGTAATAAAATATCACTATTGACGTACTTTTTGTCCACTTACAGCTTGGAGAAGCATTTGGTTCGGCTGTTGTAGTTCCATTACTGAAACCAGCTGTGCTACTAATGCTCTTATATAATAGATTACTGTAAGGTAATAGTTTTAAATAATTGAAATACGTAAAAAAAACGTAATATCGAGCCTGTAATCCCCAAAGGGTTAGGCAGAGGAGTGTAGTACACTCTCATGTTTCACCAGTCCCATTTAAGTCCCTTGGAATAGGTGCTGAACCTATTGCCATACACCGGGCACAAATCCAGACTCACTTCTATAAATTCCA
>DWME01004748.1:0-15887 GCA_018244795.1 Parelbella ahira ahira | reverse complement strand
CAGTAGAGCTCATTTATCATCATCGTCGATCCTTTTATCGTTCTAATATTAAAATTCTCAGAACGATAGGGATTTATTGATCGTTTTATTGTTGTTGGTGTTAGTAACGAATTCTTATAAAAATTATAAATTGATTTTCGTGTGATTTATCAGAAAAAAGTATGTATCTAAAGAGGTAAAAGCCCACGATATTGTCAACAAATGGCTACTTACGAGGAAAAATTTGTCGCCCTAATAGTCCCTTCAGTGTAGGAAATAAGTACTCTATCCAAACTCTCCTCTACTCTCTCTCTCTACTCTACCCTGCTCTTCGTCAATTTTTATAAAGTCGTGATCAAAATTATCCACGATACTGTACACATTAAAATGATCTTCAGAATGGTCTTTGTAATAAATTGTATGGATTAAAATTCATTAAAGTACTTAGTAATAAATGAGATATGGCACAATGAAATAATGAATACCATAGAACGGTAAGGTGTTAATTTAAGTGTCGATTAGGCAATTAAAGAATCTCCATAATATGTCTACTTATTTTAAGAAATATTGATTAATTAAGTAAAAACTTTTAGCTAAGTTTCGAGTAACCTATAGGTATGCTCAATTCAAAGTTTAGTTAAAACAAATCTTAGAATAAAACAAACTAATATGTACGTAGTATGTTTCGCATATCTTTGTATATATATCGTATTAATAAAATGTTAGTATAATTGCCTAAAATAACACAGATTATTTTAAAATGCAGTCATAAGCCAAGTAATAAAGAAAAATATATAAAAGTAATGTATATAAAACATCCAACATATAATTCTACAACAACATAATATAGTTACATATATACTTCCACAGTCCACATACATCCACGCATCACCACTAACAAACGAGCACCATTCCAATACAATTATTGAAAAATGAAATACACTAATGCTATGACAACTCTTAGTACTTACTCTACTGTGTAAAATTCCTAGTTTTCAAAATTGAGAAATTAGTGCGTCCACCCCAAATTTCGGTAGGGTCAACCGCATGTTTTATAGTAGAGAAACTGAATACAGCAATTAAGTTTTTCTAATTAAACTAAAACGAAAGATAAGTATTGTACGTTTTGCTAAATGAATAAGGAAATTTAATAATGCAAAACAATTCCCAAATATTTATTGCACACTAATGCTTGCATGGAATAAACCAAACAGCATACAATAACCGATAGATAACACGCGGAGCTCTTTTATTTTTACTGCACGAAACAACCTCCTACAGATAGCCGAATCGTTGCGATAACCAACCAGTTTAATAGGTGGACAGGCTGTGCATTTAAAAAAACACTAATATTAACGTAAAACTACTCCTGTAATCCCAGAAGAGTTGGGCAGAATAGTGTAGTTCATTCCCACGTTTCACCAATTACAAAAAAAACAATATTTTGATATATTTCCACGCATTACTATATGATGCGAAGTAATCATGATAATACTTATATGGATATTTTTAAACCTAAATACAGAACAAATAATCGTGATCACCGCACAAATATTATATTTGTCCTAAGCGTGAAAGGAATCCCCGGCCCCCAGCTCACATGTCAACTTCACTAAACAGTGGATCTACGGGTCAGTACAGTAACTAAATTAAAGAAATATAATTTGTAACACTTTGCATAAACCCGGTTAAAATCCTTTGAAATATATAACTGTACCAACCAAGGTTCTTATAAACGAGATCACATCACTGACATTACCACAGGACATAACTCTGCACTATTGGTGACACACCACGTATCTTAATTTGAGTATCATCCTGTTTTCCGTCTCCTGACGCAACCCGTAAAATCCACTTACAAGTTACTGATTGTTAACATAGGGACAAAATAGGTTTTCCTTGGAAGTAAGGAATTTTCCTCCTTGATATTTTACTTCTTTTTATGGTAAACCATCTCTGGGACTAGGAACGATTCTTGTACTCGAAAGTCAGGCGCTAATCGTTTGTAAAACAATGGCACGGTGATACAGCGGGCTGACAAAATTATCGTAGGTTTTTTATTAGCTTGAAGAATATCTTTTCTTTAGAATAATCATGTTATAAAATAATTCACTTAATACACGGATTAACTTGCACCGCGAGGTAACAAACATTGTAATAAATGTTTTATATACCTATGTACATAAACCTGAAACAATATGTTTTATGGAAAATTTCCTTGCTTATCACTTTTCTTATTTACTACGTAAATATAGACTTTTAAAGCTGAGTATTTAATTTTTTTATTTAAAAAATGGGTTATATAACTGAAATGAATACATTTTAATAAACGTCTTCGCTTTTTTTTTAATTTATTTTATGTATACCCATCAATAACAAAGGAATAAGTAGGTATATACAAGATCGGTTGTGGTTTTATTACATTTAAAAACAATTTAAAATGTCTTGAACCAATGGATAAAGTTACATAACGAACGGTTATATATAAAATCGCTGAAAAGTTTCCTACAATCTACACCACTTACGTACCTCGACTTATTATTAGTTAACACTACATTAACTTAATATTAGTTATCAGATAATCTAAAACATCTGTCATTCTATTTCACAAGATTGTATGTAGCTCGATCTGAGGATTGTATCAGCAAGCCGTCAAGTAATTGCAAAACAACATATAGCACGCTATGCTGTGTAGCTACATTTTTACATGATTCATATTGTACTGCACGTGCACGTCAACTTGTTAGTAAATGTCGTGTTGCGGGTAGTCCCCTGCAATATTTGTTACAATAACTCCTTGCGCAACTGCCATTAGTTTGTAATTTCATCCATAAGTTCACTTAGCATCATGTTGCGGCTTCATTAGCCTAGATGAGCTGCGAACTAATTATCGCCCTAACACTTTAAAAATACTTTTTTTTCATCTAACATATTTTTCTTTTCATTATAATTTCATTACATATTATTTAGAACCATTTATAAGTGTTCATCAATACTTATTTGCAAACCGAATGAACATCAAGGCTTACAAAAACCTAAAAACTGATGATAGTGTGACTTTCCTAATATGCTAGGTAATTCACTAGGTTTTTTTTCTTCATTGTTTTATTCATTTGTTTCCCACATGTAGGTATTCAGCGCCATTGTGTGGTGACTATTATTTGTTGTTTTATCAGTTTGCGTCAGATAATGGGCGTTATCAATTAGTTAAATATGAGCATTCAGTGGACAGGATTAATAAAGTACCGTTGTGTTTGACACTTGTCAATAAATTGTTTATATTATGGTAATTTCCTGATGACTTGAGATAAATCGTTATATTTGTTGTCTTTTGTTCATCTATACAGCGACGTGTTATCTTATGTTTAGACATTCGCAGATCAAGGTTACAAAAAACATGAAACATGAAATATTACGCCATAGAATTAAAAAAGCAAATGACAGTGTAGAAAATTGATCAAATCAACAGGCTTTGTAAAACGCGAGAGTAAACCATAGACATAAAATATTATTTCAAATATGTATGTACCTACATACTAAGTGCAACACTAAAGTGTCAATCGCTCACCATAAAGTTTCAATCAACATCTAGAAGGGGGTAGACAGTAGGTACGACACAATGCCTCCGACATTTCTTACAAGATAAGACATTTTTAAAGCTCCTAACTGTGTGAGATGTAGTCCTTCGTGCTAGTAATACACACGAGGTCGAATCTATGGCATAAAACTGGATAATGTCTTTCTCGGAGAGTCAGCCTCGAAAAAACTAAGGTCTTTAAAAAAACTAAAAGCAATTCTAACATACGGAGCTAAAACATTAAGAAATACTAAACAATACGTATTCTGCATAAAGTAAGAATCGCTTAGAAAGCTGATACGAGGCATAAATTCATTTAATACATACCAGGAAGAATCAGGATACTGAGGGCCCAACTCAGAACAGAATGAAAGCGCTACAAAATGGTCTTATCTATGAGGTGAAATACGAGTCGGTACTAAGAGCTGACTTGCGGGGAAACATAAATACTGATGACATTAATAACCATACTTTATTTATAAATAACTATCCTTTTACGTTTACGATTTAACTATTACGTTTAAGGTTTAATTAATGTTTAAGCTGTGCCAGGAATGTGTTCTAAATTTCCGTTGTCACTTTTTTATAACCCGTGCTTTAAAAGATAAAATGCCATTAATCGCGCGACACCAACTTAGCCGCCCGTCACAAATTACTTTCGTCTTCTATTTTGACCTTAATACAAATGCCTTTATTTTGTACTAGCGGACCCGACAGACGTCGTCCTGCCCGGAAAATTCTATTGATTGTAGCGTGATGAAAAGTATACTATAACCAGCTCAGGAGTATATAAAATAATTGTGACAAGTTTCGTTAAAATCCGTTGAGTAGTTTTTGTTTCTATAACGGTTATAGAGGTTATACTGACAGACAGACAGACAAAAATTTTACTGATTGTATTTTTGGCATCAGTATCGATCCCTAATCACCCCCCGATAGTTATTTTGGAAATATATTTCATGTACAGAATTGACCTCTCTATAGATTTATTATAAGTATAGATTAATCCCGTTGCGGCTGCCGTACCTGGCACAGCTTCGGTGTTAATAATTCCTCAGTTCCAGATAGAAATTGTTCAAAAACAGCTTGTTTGTTTTTATGATTACTATTTCGGTAATAATATACTTTTAAAAAACAAAAACACTTGCTAGACAGGTACTACTTACTTTTAATCCTTATACTTACAAATTAGCTATTTAAGTTTACGCCATTAATTGTTATTTATTACGAGTATCGCTGTATTGTGATATGCAATCAATAAATCAAAGGTATTATATGGAATTATCGTTAACTATCTTAGTAATTCTCAAGTAAACTTATGTAATGTATGTAATGTATGTATGTATGTACAATATTGTGAAGGCATCAGATCAGACACTCGAGCACACACATAGCTAGTGAATTGATAAGTATTTTATGACAGGAAGATTTTATTAGTGTTTACGGTTGTCGAGCCATTGTTCTGTCTAAAGTAACTATTGCTTAAATATTGGCAGAAACTGTACAGTTCGCGATGTGAAACCCTTAAAAAAGTCTTAGAGGCGATTGTCTTAGGAGACGATTCTAGATATTTTCTTACAACATTTTTAATTGTCTGTAGCCAGTAATATTAATAGGATGTTGATAAAATAGTTGTTAATTCATCGAGTGACGTGTATTCAAGAAATATTATAAAATTATCCTACGTATTTTATATCCTAATGATGTTTTCTTATGAATAATTTTATTCATAATCACGTGAACGTCAATATTAATACTTACTTTTTTCTACAGCTTGAAAGGAAATAGTAATACTATGTTCTAATTAGATCTCAGCTTACATTAGCCCTAATAAGTACATATTAATAAAAACTAAGTTATTTCACATTTGCCTCGTTGGTCGAGTGGTTGCAAGCGCGACTGCCGATCGGGAGGTCCTGGGCTTAAATCCCGGGTCGGATACAAGTGGATTATTCTAATTTAGAATTTCTAGTAGTGACTCGGTGTCTGGATCAGTGCCCGGTGTATGGCAATAGGCTCACCACCTATTCCATGGAACGTAAACGAAGTTATTTTATATATAGTGCAGCGAAAAAATCTTCTCAGACATTATAGCAACACCAGTACGATGGCAACACGTTGCCGTTCCACAAGCGTACTAACCATCTCTGAAACATTGAAGTTCAACATTCAACAGTTTTTTATTCATTTATTTACACACCAACAGCATATAACATATTACATACAGTTTATAACACTAAGTTTTGTACAATCGGTTTACATGCATGAATACATGCCAATTACAGGTGTGAACATCATTCTTTACAGACTATAGTACCAGTATTATGATAAAATAACAGTACATATTAACAAGTAGCTGAAAAGTTTAAGTGAAAATAACAGGCTAATATCAGTTACACAGTTCGCTTCACTCTGCTTGATATACCTACATATAATCCATATTATGTTTTGTATGGAATACAATGAGCACATGTCGTGAGGAACTCAGCGTGCGCAGGCGCTACAGCTAGACTTATGACGCTGCCAAGCAGCACAAATATTCTGCTCTTGGCAACTGCTACATACATATATCATAATATAATATGTCTATGGCGTTTGTTGTTGTGATTTTCGATCCGTGGAGACGAATAGTTAGGGTCTTAGTTTGTCCAAGACTTGCGTTTATCTCCTATAACAGATGGGCCTATAGACACAACTAAATAATACCACAGGTATCTATTTTAGAACACGTCTGCGACTTAGATTCTATTTAATTTATATATTTAATACCTCGCATATACCTACTTGTCTTAAGGACACAATTTCTTAATTGTCATTAAATGTTTCTGAGCAAAACCGTGCGATAAAGAATGTCTGGTCCAATAGTGCAATATGGTTTTACTAATACTTTTACCAATATTACGAATAGTAATGGTCCCAGAATAATATCATATTGCAAGAAATTTCAACACCTTCCATAATAAGTTTATACGGAGTATTCAATATGAAGTGCATTCCGTTGAACGGGCTGACCCCACGTGCGCTGGATCACGATCACCTGACGTGTCCGGAGGCACGTCGGCGCCGGCGCCTCGCGTCACTCATGAGCCCCACCGCCGCCACCGCCTACAAGATGTACCAATCAAATAATACGACTATAAGTAAGTAGTTCATTTAAAAACTTCAGAATGTAAATTTTCAAATAACTCTTCGCATGCCATTAATGGCGAACATGATCACTGTATCTAGGAAATATTATTAATACCTAAATGTAAACCATGTTAAGGGAATAAAGGCTATTATTATTATTAAACGCTATTATGTAATATATTTCTTTATAACTGCAATCGATTTACAACAAAATTAGTGATATACCTAAGTACGTATGAAAAAACTACGTTCAAGAATTACCGTACGGACTTACGGACCATTATTTCATGAATAACTACATAATAAAATTATATTGAATATGTTTATAATACGAACCATGTAACACGTAATGAGTTCATTGACGCAATCATTTGATAACACAAGTATTCGTGTCATCCTGTAATTATCTAGGCGAAACGTAAATAAAACCATAATTAATTCTTACAAGGATTTTTAATGAGAAAAACAATTGATTTTAAGGAAGTTCCAAAGAGTGTTAAATGAAATTGTCTTTTTCATATCAGTGTTCGAAAAACTCGATTTTAGAGATTTTCAATGAAGGAAAGTAATATTGACATTAAATTCCGTGGCGCTCAGTTTAGCTTGCGTACGCGTGTCATTCAGTGTGTCGGGACATTTCGCAAGCATTCACAGTTGTTGCGTTAGGCGTTATCCTAGCGCGTCAGTGCGTGAAGGGCATCACGTGAATGGCGGCGGCGGGAGGGGGGCGCGGCGTATCGGGGGCCGGGCGTGACGTAGTCGCGCGGGCGCGGGAGCGGCGAGGCCGAGGGTGTGGTGCACATGCGCCGGCCGCGCCGTCTCAAGGTGACCCTCGACTCGTCGAACAAGTGCCCCGCGCCGCTCACACCGGTCGGTTCCTTTCACTTCTGCGTGATTGTACGGTCCTCTGAATAACCGGTATTTATCTGAACGCGGATATCGCGAGTTTCTTTACCCGGTGGAATTTATGACAGCACCCTGTGGACGCCAACGCTCCTCGTTCATCACCTCTTATCTTGGTCTTCGCGACTGACAAGACGAATCGATATGCGTCAAGCCAGAGACATTGTGAGTATCGCAATGACAAATATTTGCTAAAATTGAGAATATTCCGATGTACACAGAGATTAAAGGAGCATGCTAATGTGGCTTTAGGCCTTTTTAATAAAAACTACGGATGAAGCAGTGCAGCGGACTGGCTGACTTCATGCAAATCTCTGTTGTGTTTTGTAACCTAGTTTTCCGGCTTGTTTGTTGTACCAACATGTGCGTTACTAAATTTGGAAAATCAATATAAATAAGGTTACTGTCCTAAGAAGATATTTTAATAGTTCTTATTTTGTAAAATCACTTGTATTCATTTTGATTACTAAAGCTCGATAATGGTATATATGATAAAAATCAAATGCTTTTTCTATATTCTTTAAACCGAATAAATCAATATTATTATGTCATTGTAATATAATATCTATTTAACATTTCATTAAGCATTTTACATGTATATAACAGATAGTCTATCTTAAGGTATCTGCCTAATTCTAATTCTAAGGTCACGACCCAAGGTCGTTTTATACTTACATTTTGATTGTAATCCTCGACGTCCGTATATGTAATAAAATAATGAGGTTTTTAAAATAATGTATGTGCCGAACAGACAAGGTGTATATTGCATTATTTAATAATATTGCGTTAGGATGTTAATATACCTATTCACAAATTGTACTACGAGTTGAAACTATATAATCTGTCACGATATTAAGTAAAACTGTTTCGGACATCTTAATTAACAATTAAATGAAAACTGAAATAATTTAAAGATAAATATTTTAAAATATTATTTTTAGAAATATTTCCGATAGGTACAACTACTTCGAATTAGATCGGTACTCGCATACTTAAAATTACATTCAGTATAAGAATGGGAAAATTACAAAAACAATATTTTATTTACTGTCTAGTTATTGGATATAAGTTCTAGTTCCACAAAGGCTAAGGTCACCGGTATACCCACTATCTTGAAATTTCATCGACTTTAGCATGAATTATTATTTATAAAGTACAATACGTGTACCCTTATGTCGTGAGTTTACCGCAAAAATTGCCACATTCAAGTGAATTAAAATAGTCAGATTTAACCAGTTAAGCTACAAATACGGCTAAGTTAAAGTGTTAGACATGATTTAGTATATGAAGTGTGACAATAACGCGAACGTTTATTTGAGATTGTATTTTATGACGCTTACGTTTCCATCAATAAATAATTTGCGTTTCTTATCAAATTAATTATTATATTACCTATGCAAGCTGCTCATCCATGATATGATTATAATATTATATTGATCCGCGTATAATTACAAGTCATTGTGTAACTGAATATATTTTTGAAATTTTGTATTGGCTTTCCAGCCAGTGAAACATGATCACTGATGTGGGCCATAAAAGAAACTTGTCTTCAAAATTAATTAGGTACCGAACATTGTTCAATAACTGTTGTTCTTCATACTACATACCTACAATGTTACTTCGTTACTAAGTATAATGAATACCGGAAACTAATAAAATGTGTAGCATTGTTCTTAAATTTTTATCTCTTGAATGCGAGTAAAACGCGAAAACGTAGACACAACACTTCGTTTAAATATAAATATAAAGGAGGATTTGTTAGTGTAAACCGTAATAGGAGCACGGTTACTATCTGACTAATACTGAGGTTTTATCTCGCCACTTCAGCCTCAAGTGTACCAGACGGGCTTTTATCAGATTTACTACAAAGCGGCAAATATTAATAAATGAAAAAAAGTTTTATTTATTCCTTGATAATAAATTGAATTATTTTTTTATTTGACTAAATTTGAACCGGCACGTTCGGAGAACGATAACGACGAAACGACGATTCTTTTTTTATATTTAATTTAATTGTTCCCGATCACTTGGCGTTGATTTCATGTCTTGAAATTACCGCATAAATATTATACTAATAATTTAAATACTACCTATTATAAAAAATCTGTAGGTCGTTGTGTATACATAGAAATGGATTTTATTAATCTATTTAGGAAAATTTCGAAAGGAGATGATATTTGAGAAGATCATTCTTAATGGTATAATATATACACTTACGATAATACCGATCAGTATGTTACTGATCGGTATAGTAGTATATAAATCTGTTATCATATCTTTAATAAAAACACAAGTTTTCGATTAAATTATTCTTCTTAATATTTTATTTTAGTAGGTATAGTGATATTTTATGTTATAATATCACTGACTATCGGCCATTGTTTGAACGATAATGTAGCAAGAAGATGTTATGTAAAGCTTGCTTGTTTTCTACGTGCGTAAATTAAAATTATGTGTAATGTACTACATGAAAGACGTCTCTATCATTAGCTATCACGAGACA
Organism: Parelbella ahira ahira; assembly: GCA_018244795.1. NCBI lineage: Eukaryota > Metazoa > Arthropoda > Insecta > Lepidoptera > Hesperiidae > Parelbella > Parelbella ahira. Next base: position 5,796 of record DWME01004748.1, on the reverse strand, counting down.
TTCGGAAATAAACAAGACGCAAGTGTGGCAGCAAACAAAAGGCATTGCCAAAATATATTTTAGCACACGCTAGGCGGCCGACACCGCCTCCCGCGTCCACAGATCTCGCAAGCCCGCGAAGCTATGCAGAAATTCATTTACCTATTTTTAAATACTTAAAAATATTCCTCTGTGCTAAAGTTTGATTGTCACCAAGACCGAACTTCCCACGTACGTTTTTCCAAATTCAAAATGATATTCTTCAAAATGCAACTTACTCGTTCAGCTCTATTATAGCAAATACAAATACGTTCATAATAAGTTCAAATAACTGGGATATGTTCACATAAAATTTCATGCTTAAAACTAGATATTTTCATAAAAGACCGTTGTGTTTTCCTGCCATCCAGAATAAAATTCACGTTTAATCAATCACCACACATCATTAAGACATTATTGCCATCTTTACCTAATCACGGAAAGTTACCAAATTTTGACCTGTTACGTAAAACTATACCAGAGATTTATTATGCTTTAGAGTAGATTTAATGTTTTATGTTGTTATATCAAAATGGAAAAAACCCACTGTGTATAAAAAGGTGTTAGCGTTTTCGTTGCCTGTACTATTTTTGAACACTATTTTGGCCACAATTAATTGTATGTTTTCCTACTGTGATCACTGTTAAATCGCATTGAATATAAATAAATTAATCAAAACATATAAAACTATAAGATCTTTTTGAAATTAGAAATAATATTAGCAGATGAAATTAACGAGTCTGAAATGAACCAACCCGCATTTGACCAACGTGGCAGACTATGGTCAGTCAGTCATCTCTCTCATTCTGACTGGAGACCTGTGTCCAACAGCGGGACTATAGAAGGATTGATAATGATGTTGATGAAGTTTCTTAACAAACCTAATAATGTTTTCTGATCTGATTTTGAAAAATATACAAACTCTATAAGCAAAAAATGTAATTACTGTTACATTGTAATGAAAACCGAAGTCGATGATAGCCAAAAAACATAAAATAAATGTGGGAAATAAATTTCGATAATGTTTAAGATTTAACTGAATATTCGAAAACTCAAGAAAAATAAATGTAATTGAAGAAATCACAACGTAACAATTCAAGTTGTAACAGAGATTTATTGAACGCATTTTCATAAATTAACCTCAATATAATAAAAAAAATATAGATTTTGTAGTAAACGTGACTACAGTCGATGAAATCTCATTTGGTTCGCAAGGCAACCTTAACTCTTCATTTTCTAAGAGGAAACCCATGACTAAAAGTGGTTAAGAGCATCATGATGTGAATATAAATGTAAAGTCCAATTGGTATGAATTAGGTTAATTTTAAATTTATATTTCTACGAACTAAACTAGTTATCGAACTCGTGCTATCCGAATAACCACGTTATTTGTCCTTTTTATTAGTACTAATCTGTCCGCAACACAATATATTGTATGGGAAACTTGAACTAAATTTATTTATTTTCCAAACTCTTTACATTCCCTCGTATCATCCCCCGTTTATTTCTACTTTGATCGGTAGTGGTGAAGAAAATGTTAACTTAACGAATATAAAATATTAAACGTAATGTCTTCGTTCGGGTAAATTGGGCCACTACTTGGCCACACACATGGATATATCGTTAACTTCACTGGCACTTTGTCTTTGTACTTACACAAATGCAATGTGTTGATGGTAAATATAGAAACACGTCGAGTCAAGGAATTCTTGTGACGTCACGAGCGAGCCCACGCATCGACCAATCAGATGCATACAACAAGAGGCGCGCCGTAAGAAACGCGATAAACACATTTTGCGAATTACAGATATAAAAATCCAAAAATGATTTTGATAGTACTAGCAACGTACTCAGTTAAAAGGGGTTTCAATGTAAAAATACCAGGAAAGTTTTTATTTTTCACCCGTTATTGCGTTGCACCACATAATCTGTACTATTCTAGCAGGCACACAGATAGCACTTGAGAGCGAGACGACAATAGCATATTATCATGAATGAAAAAGAACGCGTCAGTTCATATAAACCAAGCACGGTCGACGGACGACGGTCTTACTAGTACTAGTCATATTTCTCATTTCTTATTTCCTTGTGGATTTGACAAGTCGTGTTACAAATTGAACGCGCGCTGTTTTAATTAAATTGGTTTTTCACGTAACTCAATAATGGGTATGGCAATAAATAATTTACCTCTGGTGAGTAATATAAGTGTTGTTATATAAATATTTTTTTACATTTATTCTCCTGTTAGAATTTTTAAAAAGCAACCATAGGCTACAGTAGTAATGTGTTGTAATGACCGCTTTGACCTTGTGAAACTCGTTCGTGATAAAATGGACGGTTAGCTTGCCCGGCTTGCCGCCACCTAGTCGTATGCAAGGAAATTGCATTTTCATTTTATGTTTAGAGTTTAATGTTAACGTTCAAGGTTATTCAATGTCATAATTAATATATCTAAATCGTTGGAAAATTATTTTCATTCACAACGTATCAAATAATTATAAGTGACATATATTACGAAATGTTCTACATGTGTAGATAATATCTTAGTTGTTTCGTACTTACTTATTTGAATAGTGAATTCATGTTTGAAAATTCTTTGATTAACAAATAAAAATTCCAAAAATTTATGTTACAACAGAAAAGACATTCTTGCACCAAGCATACTAACAACTTGTTTTAATTTTGCACTTATGTTAGCGGGAAATGGTTGAGTGGAAAGACTAATTTCTGTGGCCACGAATTTGAAACACTATTAATTCTCATTGAATATAAATTATATGTTTAACTTGTATACTATGTTTATGCTATTAAATGCGCGTTTCGTGCATAAGTATTATATGTATTTTGTCAAATATGGTTCACTGCGCCGCCAACTACAATATGTTTTCATCATGTGCTTACCTATTTTTATTGATTGTGAAAAGTAATTAATTACTTTTATTTACTAGATCCGCGAAGAATGCGAGATTCTTCACTTAACAGACAAGCAGATGAGGGAGATCATGAGTCGACTTCATAACGATCTGCTCAAGGGCCTTGGGAAGGACACTCACGCCAACGCAATTGTGAAGTGTTGGATTACTTACATTCAGGATTTACCTAACGGAAAAGGTACGTTCATAATACCTATATTTTGTTTCATTGGTTGTTTTTTTACCGTAATTATTTCTATATTTTTTTAATAAGAAACGTAAAAGTATATGTAGTTTGTTTAATATGTAGACATTCGTATGAAAATATTAATAAATTTACTACATAAAAAATGTTATGGTTCTCAAATGTTCTAGTAATGAACTTCATCATCATATTTATACCATCATATATTCAGTCTATTAACATTTAGACTTTTACTGTTGAAACAGAATGAATTTTTTCTCGTCTCGATCTATTCTAAATGAACATTTCACAAAATAGCTTAAAGAACGTTTTTTCATCGTTTTATATAATATGGTGCCATCTCTTTTTTTTACAGAACGTGGTAAATTTTTAGCATTGGATTTAGGGGGTACAAATTTTAGAGTATTAATAATAAATCTTGGAGAAAATCACTTCGATATGCAGTCAAAAATTTACGCCATACCGAATCACATAATGACAGGGACTGGTATAGCACTTTTTGACCACATAGCTGAATGCTTAGCGAACTTTATGAAGGTGAGAAAGTTTTTATTATCTGTACGAAATATAATTTAATCCATTGTAATTTATCTCCTGTGAAAAATGACAGCTAATATGTATATGTTTTGGTTTTCTAGGAACATGAAGTGTATGAAGAGCGCCTGGCGCTGGGTTTCACATTTAGTTTCCCCTTAAAACAGTTGGGTCTCACGAAGGGAATCTTGCAACGTTGGACCAAGGGTTTCTCTTGCTCCGGGGTTGTTGGCGAAGACGTAGTGCAAGGGTTGAAAGACGCTATCGCGAGACGAGGGGTGAGAAACTAACTATTTTTAAATTCGCTAAATCAAATTGAATATGGAAATATTTTTTTTATCTCAGATACACAGTTTTTGTGATAGCCGTTTACATAACATAATGGGTGTCATATAACTGGCGATCGATAGGTCCTGGGTTCAAATCCTGGTTCGGGTGCCTACTATTGGATTTTTCTAATTTAGAATTTCTAGTAGTGACTCGGAGTCAGGATCTGTGCCTGGTGTATGGCAATAGGCTCATCACCTATTCCTTGGGATCTAAACGTAACTGGTGAAACGTGGGGTGTACTACACTCTGCCTACACCTTCGGGGATTGTAGGCGTGATGTTACGTTTTGTCATGTAACGACGACGTTACTGAGCCTACTACATTGCATGGAAAATAAAAACTGCAGTAAATTGTAATACCTCAGTGTTTCTAGAAATTACACTGGAATAGATTGTGAATTTACATATAGTTTATGAGTTTCATTTGTGTCGAACATATCACTGTAACATTACAGTCAAAAGACATACAACTTTCTCAACTCTATGTCTTGCCTACTGCTTCCTCTTATGATATAACAATCTTTTTCTAGATCTGAATCTTACCCATATTGATATGATTATCTGTAAATGATTTGGCTAAATGTTAAGGTTTATACACAGTTTTTGGAAAAAAAATCTAGAGATTTATGGCAAAATTTAGAGAAACAAATGAACGACTTTCCAGGACCTTTCGTTGTCTGTAATGGGCATACTTAATGACGCAACCGGGACCCTTATGTCGTGCGCGCATAAGAACCCCAGTTGCCGTATAGGAATTATCATCGGTGAGTTGACGATGGTACCAGCTCTCCACTAGATCCTAAGGCACGTTCGGAGCCGAATTGAGAGCCAATAGAGATTTTCATGCCGTTTTATTACCAAACACTCACGCTTTCCAACAATGTAACGACTTGTTCTATCGTGCACAGATTGTAAAATGTAATACGCAGTGGAAACAATGAATTCTGCTTAAACGATTATAGAAAAGTAATAAATATACTGGCAATATTATTATTAGTATATAGAACCTTAGTATTGTATTTTATACAATATTTCAGCGGTCGACTTGTATACGGGGTTGTGCAAGTGTGCAATGGATTTCATCAGATAAGTGATGTAACTGTGCGCAGCAAACAGTATCATCAGACGTAAGCTACGAACGTTAAGAAACTTCTCTTCGCAACATATGCACTACAATATGCTATATTGTTTTGTATTAATTCGTTTTTATCGCAAATCAGTATTATGCGGTTATTTCCAACTATTTATCAGTTTCTTGAGGCGGCCTGGATTCAATTGGGCGATTTGTTATGATAACATGGGTCGTTAACTATTTAGATTACAATTAAGGCATGTGCAAGATAAAAAATATTGCGTACTTAATCATATCAAATTCGTCTCGAACACCTCGAACGAAAGGTCAGTTGTGTCGACTGTCGATTACTTTCATTTCTGTGCATTACCTACATATATCTTTGTAAAATATAATATTTACGGTGCTGAGTTTTCATAGCCGTGAAGGTCTCTATTATATCATCATCAACATTCAGAGGGGAATCCCGGGGGCTCACGCTTGTGATGGCGTCTATTTTCTTGTCTACTTAAACCGCTTGTTTTCATTCTTGTAGGACGTACAGATTGATATTTGCGCAATACTGAATGACACCACGGGCACTCTGATGTCCTGCGCGTGGAAAAACCACAACTGCAAAATAGGACTCATCGTTGGTAGGTTTACCTTGATTTCGGGGGCGGGTGTGTCGCTTGCTGTTCGTGTGCCGTCACTGTCGCGCGTCGCACACGGCGCGGCTATCGTTTC
>DWME01004747.1:0-15888 GCA_018244795.1 Parelbella ahira ahira | reverse complement strand
AACGCACTTTTATAAAGAGGTGCGCGCCATGGATTCGAACCCAGGACCCCCGGAATGAGAGGCTGAATTCTTAACCAATAGGCTACCACTGCTTTGCTACACTCTTTCACCTTGACCACAGGAAAAAATCGTTATTTTTTCCTATAGTCGGGTAATAGAACAAAATTGCAAATATTTTCCGAGGAAAATTTTTTTTTGCAATTTACATTCTCACCGCTAGCAGCATGAGTCATGCGGCAACATGGACGGTGTAAAGATACTACCCTGCTGTCCCACAGCGAATTGGAGAAGTTAATAGCAAGTTACGTAGTGAAAAGTGGTGGTGTTGGAACAACAATGGGAATATCAGCACGGTTTAGTTTTCACATATAGGTTAGTAACTTTGTTAAGGTTTTGCTGCAGCCGATTGCCTCGTTGGTAGAGTGGTTGCAAGCGCGAGTGCCAATCGAGAGGTCCGGATTCAAATATCGGGTCGAGTGCGATTGGATTTTTCTAATTTAGAATCTCTAATAGTGATTCGGAGTCAGAAAACGTGCCCGGTGTATGGCAATAGGCTATTGCCATACCTATTCCATGGGACTTGAACGTAACTGGCGAAACGTGGGAGTGTACTACACTCTTCTGCCTTCCGGGATTGTAGGCGTGATGTTACGTTTTTTTTTACGTTTTGCCTCATTACTACACTCCTCTGCCTACCCCTTCGGGAATTACAGGCGTGATGTTACTACTGAATTTATTGACAATTTCAATAAGTGTGATAGTAACGCAAGGACGAAGTGTCACCCATACAAAGCAATAAAAAAGTTAATAAACTTTTTTCCATATGAATGACTGGTGTTTTTTAAAGCAAACAAATTGAACAGTTTAATTTGTAACAGCAACGAACTGTTTTTCACTATCAGTAAACCGAGTGTTGCGTTCTGCAGATAATTCAAAAAGCCGGTATTGGCCCGTGTTATACAAATTGACCGCGTTCTTCTGTTCCCTGCTCAGTAACGCTGCGAGCAGTAATTAAAATGAAGGTATATATTATATACCCATTGTATAATGTAAGGTTTTTCACAGTAATAATTAATATTTATTAAGTTGAGTTGCGATGATCAAACTGAGTGGCGTGCTAGTGGAGAGGTCCATGTCCAGCAGTGGGCGGAAGTAGGCTGATGAGAACAAAATTAACTGGCAAAACTTAGATGTTTATTATTCAAAACCCGCGTACGTGTATAATACGATGTATTTGGAACGAGCATAGTCGTTCTACCAGGATGGAGATATTTGGCGCACCGTCCCCTCTGACTACCCCGTAAGGGACTAGGCGTGAAAGTATATATGTAAAACTTAAATATATAATTTCCGACTATAGGACAGTACCTTCGTAACTATTTCCGCCATAACAAAATGTGTAGGTACTGCTGGCTTGAAAAATGTGATGACCAGATGAAAGGGACCTTCCAGGATAGTTAGGAGAATTAACAATGTCTACATAAGTGAGAACATCAGTGCTAGTACCTCATGTAAGTATGTACAGAACGCTGTCACTGATTGTTGGTTGATTTGCTCGCTATTTTTTATGTTATATGTCATAAGCTCTCATAATACATAAACACTGCATTAAAGAGAGAATCTTCTATCATTTCACATGTATCTGTACACATAATTTTAAATCTTTGAGGAATTTTGAAAATTAATTACAAATAAATTCAAATTAATATCGATAAATTTAAACGTAATACAGCACATAGTATTACGATTATAACAGTTACAGCGATCCATTGTTAAGGATCTTAAATCATAAAGGTCGCGCACCAACAGCGGGTCCGGCGGCAACAATGCTAAGTGCCGCGTAATTTGTCCACGAATTCCGATGTTAAGTGCGCAGTAAATTTTATAACATTGTTTAACACTACAATGCAGAATGTCATCAGCCCTACATTGTCGAAATTATTCCTAAAACTTTATTTATTGGAGTCGAGACGACTAAGATTTTTCTATTATAACGAACTTATTTATACATTTGTTCTTGTGCAACTCCCGAAACGAGGGAGTATAAGAGCGTAATAAATCTAAAGGCATGCTCTCCCCGTCAATGCTGGATGATAGACTTAGGTAAAAAAATATCAGCTCAATAATAATGTTTAAAAATATATAATTATGTATATGTACATTGTACACGTGATATGAAAGTATTGTACACGAGATATGAAAGTATATCTAACTTATTATTTTCATAATTATTGTCCTGGCCTACCCCGTAAGGGACTTAGCGTGATCGTTATAATCAGTACTTCATTATAATAAGCAGGTTGTCTTGATGAGTTCCCGCCTTATAAAATTTACTAAAAGGGGTACCTTTATGATTAACAATTTAAGCCCATACATACTACCCAATCACAAATCACAAATTCCCTGCGCTTAACTATAAATTGGACTGTAACAAATATTAGACATGAATTACGTAGTCCTAAACGAAATACAATGGCCCAATGGTCTTAGAAACCCACAATACAATAGACTATAAATATTTTACAAGTAATTGTAATGAAAAATGGCTGTTGAAACACTCGGCGTTTCCGGATGAGGTCGAAATTTAAATTAAATTATCGTTCTACTACAAACTATTGGGGAGCCCTGTAATTGTCCATTGTTGGGAATAAATTTGATTATTTCCTACCGCCGGGAAAGTCATTGACCGTTCAGTTCCAAGTGGTCAAGCTCGATTGGACTCGTTTTGGTTTATGTATAAACAAAAGTTACATATACAAAATAACATATTCATATCCACTTGATAACACCAGTAATTTACCATATTTACTTTTCAAACAATTTTGTTCCATGAATTTCTATATTCAGACAACTTTTATATTACGAATCTCACCAAGATATCTGAGGTCTACAGGGTCAGTTGTGTTTGGATAGAACGCTTATATAGTTGCTTTGGGACCTCGTAATGAGACATCATTGCAGTGTTCTAAGACTCTCAATATTACAAGTCGTAAAAATATCCACCCATACTGCTTCGTTATGCCGCACCGGAAGTGACAAGTGATTGGTCAATGAGTACGGGAGTATGGACCAATGTGTGCAAAGCTGTCCCATTAAATACAGTGTTGCAACTTTTGTGTAGCATGGTTCAGTCAATGTTGCCAGCTTATGAGAAATCTCCTAGTATTTTTCATAAACAACCTTATTGTTCTGCGAGTAGTATTATTACGTCTGAATAGGGATTTGAATTTTTATACACCATTACGATGCCAAGTGTCTCCATCCCGTGACAGTTGTGTTTTCATAGATCAAAGATTGCGTAACTTTTCTGCGAATCCGTTACCGTAGCAGATTTATAGACTAGCCAAAACATTTTGAAAAGCCTTGAGCGATCCATGTTATATAGGTTTGATACCCTATAGCACAACCTCGTATGTCTGTAATTACTACAGCTATCAATGCGTCGAATCTCGGGCCAACGTCTTAGATCCCATGTTGCCTTTAATTGGCATTCTGATCCTGGATCCTGGACATTTGGGATAAGATTTGTAAGTATGTTAATAATAACGTTATTATAAAATTAAGAGTTGCGGTCTAACTTATTTACCCTAAAGGATAAGCGTATTCAATGTAGTTCTCATAGAAACCTTGACAGGGATTGATTAGTATTATATGATCTGTGAGATCTGTGAATGATCTGTCTTATTTTAAATTGATGGTACACATATACTGCAATTACGTTATAAATAATCTAATCTGACATTTGTCGTTTCTACGTTAAACAAAACTTACGCTCGGTGAATGAATATAGGCTAACTTCCTATTCCATGGTGGAACGCATAACATAACTCGTGAAACGTAGAAATGTACTACCCTCCTCTGTCTACCCTTTCGAGGGACTACGGGCGAGATGTCATGGGTGTTATAAAATACAAGACACACAAATAATGTACTTTTCGCAATGTCCATAAACATGCAAGCAGTCGCCAATATTCAGATGTACGGCCGAAGTGTGCAAATCGATTGGCGCAAATCGCACGGTTGTTACCGCCGTGACGAATCTCCGTACCGCGAGTTACTCATACTTTGCGCGGGAAAAAAAAATGGCGGCGACGGCAAGAATTCTGCGTCCATTATAATATGCGATTCGATGCGGTGCGGTAAAAATGTAATTGTGAAACGTGCTATAATTTTCGTGATCCCGTTAATTTATTGCTCTAACACATTTTAAAGACGACTAAGGCGACAATAATATTTATAGCCTCGTATTTACGAAGTTAAAGTTACGTTGAACCAAACGTTAGGTTGAAAAAAAAACCAGCCCAGCTAGACTATAAACAACATTAGAAAAAAAGAAATTATCTAAGCTTTTCCCGACTCTCGAATCGCCCGAGCGGGCTGCTAAATAATTTAAATAGTGCTCGAACAATTACACCCGGCTCGCTCTAGTTTCTAACTAGAAAACCTCTTTAACAAGCTAACTGGGGAAAAAAACCCTTTCTAGTCCTCGACATACGCTCACGTCTGTTCATAACGCGAGGAAATGGCTCTTCGCCTCCTTTCCCGACCTACTCGAGTTAATTAAATGTCTAAGAGATGTCCCGTTTTAAAGAATTATTAAATTCTAGGACACCATCGGTTCATCGCACTCGTCCAACTAGGTGTAGTACTCATTACTGTTAAAAAAAAATGCTGCTGGAATTTTCAAAAGTTATGAAAATGAATGTAGGATTCTTCAATTATAATTTTTATAACAAATTTCACAAGAACTTTTTATTTGCTCTGTTCTCCTTTTAAAACTTAAGTCCATCTAAAATATAAACACTGAAATAGCTTACATACGTAAAGATCTCTTGAGACATTAATGAGCTACTAATACCAAACAAAGACGAATGGAGACTTTTACATGCATAAATCCTTTCCGTTCAATTCCTTTCCTTTCGTTCGTTTCTTTCTCCTTTTTGTCCAATTCCTTTTGCTTGATCCTTTTCTTCAAATTTATCAACATTCGAATCGATTCATATCATCAGTCTAGAACTTCTTTTTTCATACAAACGTCATATCTGTAAGCCATTAGAACTTCATAAGAGCTCCAACTTTATCGACACCAGCTAACACCGTGACACCGCCTGCAGTCACGTGTGTCGTAAACTGTCAGACCTCCGGCCCAGCTAATTAAGCTTGTAATTACACCGTTTTCGCTTTTATGCTTGAGTTTTATGACCCACCATGCTGCCCGCTGGGGTCAGTTGGACAGTAATTAGCACTCGTTTTGGACATAACTTGCTCTTTATAAATTATAGTTGTCATACTTTTGCCAGCCACTGCCAGAGGTTATTCACAGTGCGTCAGGTGTGAGAAGACCATATTTAGAAATAAAAAGAAAAGATTTGGTTCATATTAGAGACAAATTGTTAGCTTTTATAACATCTAACGTATAACTAACGGTTACTGTACGAGTTTACCGCGCAGAGTTTGGGGTTCGATTCCAGTAAAACTACCAAGCAGTCATCTGAATGACAACATTTTTTTATTAAGATCTGGATATTTCTGTGGACATTTTCGCGTGTGTCTATGCTGAAATCTTAATCTATTAAAACCTATAATGAAATCTTAATTTCAGATTGTGACTAGTATGCTGTGATTATTTCTGAAATGATTTCATGAACATTGTTTTGTCAAATGGTGTCCTATGTTGATTAATTTAAACTTACCATTAGTTACAACCTAATAAATTGAAAGGTTATAGAGTTCAATTACAAAAATGAACTTGAATCAATTTTTTTTAATCAGTGTACCTACCACATCACCGGATTTAGATAATATCCGATAAAGGAAAAGTTTTAAACGGCGTAGGCAATAACTACGTATATTATTAAAAAAGTTAGTAAAAATTAATACATCATATTAAGAGAAGATAATATCTACACATATAATTATATATTATGTAAAGTATTGACAAATTAATAATTTAATTAATGCTGTGTTTTGGATTTAACCCGCCCACGTCTTTTAGTATGTATGAACTTACCAAATTTTGAGAAATCTGGATTTTTTCTTAACACGCTAATCTACTGTAGATTAATCTGTCGTAGAAGGACCTAAGCCAAATGCATCCAGACTTGCTTAACTTTGCATAGAATTTACGATGGTTATTTCCATCAGAACTATATGTGTTTCATTAAACGATCTTACCTGTAAACAAAGAGAATTCATAATTAATATTACAATATCAAGAAAAAAATCCTGCAAGGATATATAACCATGTATGTATAATGTATATAGTTATTGATCACTTTTTATCTATGTTATTCGATCTTCGTGTACTTACGCGCGAAACGTATCGATAGATAGCCGTCAAACCTACGTCCGTCAAAACTAGAACTGTTGTAACATATCCAAACAATTATAAAGTCTATGATCCAAGAAATAGAGCTCAAATTCGTGCGAAACGACAGCTACACAGTCTTCGGCGCCTCGAAGCGTTAATGCCTTTACTCTTGCTATTTTTATTTTACCCTCGCAGGTTATATTTAAGTCGAGTATTAAAATAATATCGGAGTATTATCGCAGGCACTCATTAAGTTCTCGTGTTTAATAACCAGGGAGCGCGGGGCAACTTAAAACTGACGTTTTACGATCAGCGGCTGTTTAGTTTTGCATTGAAATTATAATGCGACGAATTTTAAAGTTATGACGATATTATATACGTTCTGCTATTGTTTAATCATTATTACCCGACTCGCATTGCCACTGCCTCGTTGGTCGAATGGTCGCAAGCGCGACTGCCGGTCGGGAGGTCCTGGGTTTAAATCCCGGGTCGAGATGTGATTTTTCTAATTTAGAATTTCTAGCAGTAACTCGGAGTCTGGAATTGTGCCCGATGTGTGGCAATACGCTCACCACCTATTCCATGGGACTTAAACGTAACTGGTGAAACGTGGGAGTGTACTATAGTCTGCCTACCCCTTCAGGGGTTACAGGCGTGGTGTTATGTTTTTTATTATCATAATTATTATTTGTTTAAAAGTTGTCTTGCAAAACATTTGTAATATATTTAAAGTTACTAAATAAATATTGATTGCACTATGATTTAAAGCAAAATATTTTACTGTATATTACCCATAATAATAGGGTTTGAAGACAGAGAAGTTTAGAAAAACGAAAACTTGTAATTGAATTGTGACTAACAAGATTTATTGTTAAAAAAAACATGGGAATTCAATTAATTTTACCTTTGAGTATCAATTACATAGAACAGAAACGCGTACTTTGCGTACTTGCGCGTACAGGATGCGTTTTTACATCACACCATTACTGGGAGAGTAAAATTCAAACAACGAGTGGACAAAAAAGGAGAACACTTTTAAACACTTATCGCGCAGTCAAATGTTGGTGTAAAAAACATTCGGTTGGCCGTGTATTGTCAGTCCGTCCCACTGTGCGACATGAGCGTGTCTTGGACAAGTCCGTTTGTTTCCCGGGTGTCGAGTTACACGAGTTTAAAAACTTGATGGCGTGCAATAAATGTTTTCGGCTGCACCGATCGTGTCTCGGACCACTGGGCTACAAAAATGTTCCCTCGCGCTCCCACACGCGCGTGTTAATAGCGAGCGAGCGAGATATATGCATTAGTTCTTAAGTTGTACAGTCGCGTCGATTTGTATTATTGTGTTGCCCCGATAAAATGTAGAAATAAAACAAACAGATCGCCAACAATGTGTTATTCGATTTTGCGGTTTCGCTTTTTGAACTGATTGTATTAGGTACGTGATTTGACAGAGCTCTTGGATTTGTATGTACATGTGTCAGATGTGTTGCTCAAAGCTGCCTGTCTTATTAAATTTTTTTGTATCACGGAATGCGTAACAGACATTTTCGTTAACACAGATGTAATACATTGCTATGTTGAATGCGTTGCCGCTTCACTTACTCATGCCGCTAAACAGCAGTACTGTCATGTCTCAGTTTGAAAGGTTTGGTCAGCAGATGTATGCAGTTAGACATATTTAGACGTGCGAGGTGCTTTATTTTTAGAAATCGTAAAAGATTGTTTCAAAACGGTGAAAGGACTGGAAATACCTTTCCCTGTGAAACTTTTATTATAAAAAATCGAATCAATAACAGAGTGGCAAATCTGCAGCCTCTTTTTATCCTTATTAAACTACTGACATCAAACTTCTTAAACTTTAATTTTCTTAATCATACATTAATCCAAGCGGTAGCAGACAGAAATATTACCTCATTCTAGTGTAGGGTTGTAAAGTACTCATTTTCCAAATTCATACCTACGAATAAAAAAAAATTAACGACAATCCTAATGAACCCACGCATAAACAAGGCTTTTGATTGCAATCAATGCGTCCACATCTAAACGTCAGTGAACAGTATCTATTTAAAACATACCAATGAACAGCGCAAAGAATTTAAACTACGCAATAATTTTGGAATACAATGCTGCATTACAAATTCTTGTTCGCTTTACGGTACACTCGGAAACAACAATGGTTGATAAACAAAGCGATGTTGCCTATGGCGGACGGGCTAAAAGATTGCCTTTCGCAATGGATAACGTATGGTACGTGTTTGTTTCATATTTCCGTTTTAATAACGTTATTTATCTACAATGAGAAATGTCAAAACTTTTTAATTAAAGTTCTGATTTCACAAAATAACTATATGTCACGTTTCACTGTGACAATTATATGTTACAGATTACACTAATGAACTAATTAATCCCGGAAATTAAATTTGATTTATGTTTTTCTCAATTATGTTTCTGGTTTTTTGCAGATGTTTTGAAAAGTCACGTACTATTGAGTCGTACATAACATCTCTAAAGAAATCTTGTTTATTTTGAGGTGCATAATCTGCCTGTACAACATCACGCCTGTAATCCCCGAAGAAATAAGCAGAGGAGTGTTGTACACTCCCACGTTTCACCAGTTACAATTGTATAAATAATTGCGTGATTATCTACTTAATTACGTAGAAATTTCTAGAAGTGGCTCGGAGTCAGGCTTTGTGCCCGGTGTATGGGAAGAGGACCACCACTCATTCAATGGAGTGAGTGTAAACTTAACTGGTGAAAAGCGGAAGTGTACTACACTCCTCTGCTTTCCTCTTCGTGGATTATAGGCGTGAAGATGTTACGTAATCAATTATCATGCGGTATTTGTACAAGTTATATTGTAATTTAATCATTGTCCTATGACGTCATGGCAAGACGCATGCAAACTTAACATAACCAGTTGAAAAACTCTCATGAATTTTAATGAGCGAAACAGCCTTCCGCATAAGACCGTGTTTTGTTTCTAAATAACGCCTAATAAGATTTGAACAGCAAAGCGAAATTACATGGTAACTGTTCATAGTAATTTGTTACTTACCAATTGTATGGTAACTATATTTATTGTTACCTATGTTATCCGATACCCGTTTTAGACTACCTTATTTGTGATATTAAGAATATACTTTATTTACAGAACAGAAAACACAAAATATTGAGGGTAAATATATATTTAGATAATCTTCAAAGATCGCTAAAGAAACTTAACATGAATTGAAAATATCGTAATTTTTTAAAGGTTAACTAAGGACCAAGTGTCTCAGCAGTAAAATTACAGAAAATATCCAGAATATGTATATCCAGTAGTTTAAGCGTGATTGGCGCAAAATGGAAAGCCTCTAGCATTTTATTTATATAAACAAATATACCTACAGATAGTTAATTTATATTCAATGGTATATACATGCAGTACATGAATTAACATAGAGCTTCGTATTGTGCTAATTAATTAGACTGCTTCGATTCGCTAATTCACAACCTATCCAGCTCTCAATTAGGTCACCTGTTCCGAACTTCAAAGCCCTAAGCCACAAGCTCCACTAAAAGGATTACCCTGTGATGTCATTACGGTTAATGTGATTACAGTACAAATTGCATTACGACACGGAAGTAAAAAATAACAGGATGTCTCCTATTATGGGCTATGTGGGTCCTCAATACGTCGGCTTATATCAGTTTACGTTCAGCTCTTTTAGAAAATAAGTAGTCATTGTTGGTGGAAAAAATTCTGTCCTCACAAACGTACTAATGTGTTTTGTTGTAAATTAAAATGCTAACTAGCAAGATCTAGTGTCTATGACATAATAGTTGATAATGTAGGTACCTTACCTTACCTTACCGTACCTTACCTTACCTTATTTTTTTAAATTAAGTATAATAGAATGCATTACAAAACGCCGTTTGCAATATGTAAAATAAAAGATTTTAAATATAAATGAAAACAAAGTATATAAAATATTTTCGTACATTTTTGTGGGTAGCTTGATGTCTTAACAAATGAATAAAATTATTATACCTTCGTTAAATATTCACAAATATAAAACTTTCAAGGTTATTAAAATTAATTTTTGAACATAATTATGTAATTAATTGGAGAGTTATATTCATATTTAAGGTTATTCATTACATGACTGATCGTCTTCGTCACATAATATAGAAATAAATCTTATTTTATTGTTATTTTTTTAATTTAACGTCTCTTTTATGATCTTTTTAATATTCTTATAGTCATGATCAAAACTTGTTTTAGAAAATATTTCGGTATATTAAATTCTATACGTAATGTATTGAAATAGTTTATCATGTATCAAATTTCCCAGTAAAAATAATATAAAAATGAAAATGTGTCAAAAAACGAGTGATGTACAAGTGTTTCAATGGCTTTTTAAACTTTAATATGTTCAGAATTATATTAAAATAATATTTCATTTTTTATGTCTGTCTCATAACTTCACCACTATAGTCAAACTAATCAGCTTTAAAGCATAATAATATTTATTTATAATAAGTATTGTATTAATGCAGATAATTTATAGGTTCTAAAAGCAATCACAATGACTGTTACTCCATACCAAATTTTAAATATCATTATACAGATTTTAAATGCAAAGCTGACAGGAATTAAAAAATGAAAAAAACACGCTAAGTGCACTTTGGAAATGCAAAAATCTTCCCGGAATAAAAAGCGCAGACGTTACGATATTTAATGATACAACGATTCGGATAACATTATTAAATAAATGAATATAAATAATCCTATCTGCAGATCGTAAAACACCCGATTTTGGTCGGCCGACCGCGCGCCGAACATTTAAAGGCAGAATAACACGAGACTCGCCACTTCGCGTCCCAAAAAAAAAAACAAAAATCGTTTGCTTTCTGTACACGTAACCTTTTTACAAAACGGCGGCAGCTTTAAGCACCAATTTATTCATATGCAGCATGTTAAAGACGCGAGTGGGAGCATAAATCGAGTGATCCGATGTAACTATGCAGGACGAACTGCAATGTACGCCTAGTTTCCAACTCGGATGCCACACAAATCACAATAACCGCTCTTCATTATCCGCATTTCACTCGACCGGGGCCCGTATCTATCGGAATGTGCCTACAAAGGAGTATCCATACCGACTTGCTAGTCGCTATACTTTGACCAACCGGCTCGGCTTCAAACCAGTCCGCCTGTGGCCCGAACGACTTGCCCCGCGTAAAACGACTTATCTGCCAGTTGACTGACATTAAAATGCCACTTAGGCGTTGTTCTCTCAAATTTTTATAGCTAAAGAGTAAGTATGTTGATGTTTTTGCCCATGTACGTTAACCGAACAATGTATATCCTGACCTTTACTTCTAAAACCTTTTAGTGTTAAGATAACGATAGCTTTCGAATAACTAATAACTGTTCTTCGAGTTGGATTTAGAGGTTTTTATTTTCTGTTAACAAGATAAAGATTGGTTAAGTGACTGTTTCAATATACATTACAAGCAGCTTGTAAGTAGTACGTACTTACGGTTTTAGCCCGCTAGTAAACAATAAGGTTCATTATCACTTGACGCTTGATGGCGTTTGTGTTAAGTGGCAGGAAACAAGTGCATGTGAAACGGCGGGATATTTTAAGTCTTGTATACGCCGTACAGTAATTACAGATGTGCCATCGAGGTAAATAACCGGAGTTGCTCGCGCGTTCGCTTCTAAGATCTTTCATTGCTGTCATTCGACTTTCGAAGAACGCTTTGGCCCTTCGCATTAAAAGGCTCGGAACACTCGTATCGAGAATATCAAAGTAACTTTTAATGTATGCAATTTGCTTAATCTTACCCGCGTTTGTACTGTAATTTGATATATTTTAATTAGCTTTTATTACGACATCTTTATGCATCTGTTGAGATGTCACCGGTATGTATAATTAATTATTGGCGATCGTTGGTATGCTTTGGAATACATTTATAAATTTAGTCAAAATTAACAACATTATAACTTACGACTAATGTCATCGTGTCCCTTTTGGGATTAAGCAGGAACCTTCAGCTTCCCTATAATCCGACTCGCATAGATTCCCAACTACATAATATATAATGCATTATTTAGTAACTTAAGGAACGGCGGCAACACTTAACGATCTCGTTGGGTGCGAGGATATTTATTATTATGACTTCATTTAAATCCAGTTTTCGTTTATTCGTATGTAAATACAACAAGATGAAATGATCGTTGTGTAAATAAAAATGAAATGGAAGCGTCGTTTGACGAAAAATGTCGGGATCACCGATCTGCTGTTGAGAATTATAAATAGGAATTTTATTTTATATTAGTGTCACGATAAATTCTCATCTTACCTTTCTATATCATTTACTAAATATATAGTTAAATCCTAAATATGAGTGTAGTCATCGATAAATCCGTATTAACTTGTAATACCTTAAGGAAGAAATAGTAAATTGGTATCGACGCCTTGAAGTCAGATCGGAACGTTCCAGGCAGATAAAAGTACGAACAAAGGGGGCGACAACGGGCGTATATATCATTTTTCTGAAAAATATACCCACTGAAAAGGCGCAAGTAGGAAAATAGTAATTACAAGTTCTTTCTAGCGCGGGTCCATTGTGTCCCATTCACAATGCAGGGAATCTTTTTGTCCTGGCTATCGGGTGTTTGCACCCACTGTGCGAGATAAAGAGGATATTCCTCCTGGCCCATATTGAAATATTTCAATATTAAGAATTAGTATTTAGTATGAAGTAATAGATTCAGCTTCTATCCCATGGGACTTATGTCAAAACAGGTCAAACGTGGCACTACACTCCAACGCCTTCCTCTTCGGCCAAATACAGGAGTTATGTTATATTACTATTTAGTATAATTTTCTCAGTTATTAAATATGTATGTATGTGGATCGTAATTAGACTATTAGGTCGGTTCTAAGTTTAGCGTTGGATATAAGATAAAACATTCGCATTCAAGATAAAACATTTCATATCACCAATTTCTTTACTTGAAGAAGCATGTCAATTATGTATGAATGACATTTTTGGTATTCGGCGCTCTCTGTCTACTCGTAAGGGACTTGAAATAATTTTATATAACAGATATCATAAGCACGCATTGGTTTCACGATGTTGCCAACGTTGAAACTAAATATTTTGAAAACGGACTCTCTACACTTTAAAATTAATAGAGAATATTCGGTGTGGAACAAAGTATTTTAAACTATGAATAGAGAGAGCACACATGAAATTTCAACTATAGTTCCGATTACCACGTCGTAGACAATATAGCCATTCTGTCCCGCATTAGTATACCCGCGCCACTGCGCATAACAGATAAGTGAACAATAGCCTGTGTATCTAGCCTTATCGACTTGTATTTATCTCAAAGCAAACACCGATGTATACACGCCCTTAGGAATTTGCTAACCATTTGGCGCTTTCAACAGTCACTTGGACGAGTTATCAAGACATCAATGTCGAGTTAATTATGTTCAGAAATCGATTTTCCATTTTCAATCGACTGAAATCTTCATTCCGTTAAACGAAAAAAGAATTTAATTAAACGAAACAGAACGCTGATAATTAAATTTAAAAACGAGATACTTGCGACTTTATCGTTGAAAGGTGAACACGGTATCGAGTTACAATAAAAATATCGTTGATTCGTAAAATTGGTCTTATTTAAATTTGTTTCTTGTTATCGTGGCACGTCAAGGTAAATGATTAAATGTTTTTGTTTGAAATTAAAAAATACGCATTCTGAAACTCGTTGAGCTGCACCTTTTTAATAAAATATCCACAACGAAATATAACACATAGCCCAGTAATCTCTTCGTGATATTTTATCGCGAGCTTGTATAAAATACGTCGCGTATAAAGATTACGCTTTCTTTCGAAAACAACTCCTCCCCGCCCACGTTTGAGCGGATAATCTACAGCAACATTATTCAATTTATTATGCATTCCTCTAATCTCAATTGTTCTACGAAATTAAGCAACTTTAAACAAGGCCCCTGGGACCTAAACAAAGAGTGTGTCCAAATATTGAAGGTATCCTTTAAATTATTTCAAAAGTTTTAAAATTCACGGGTTTCGCGCTTGCACGTGCCCATCAAAGACATTATAATTAAATTCTCATGTCATTGTCGCTCGTAAATATTTATAAATATTATTTAGCGATTTTTTCAGTAATTTATTGTCTTTTGTTAAGATTTTTGTACATTATGTTTTTTTCATTACTTTTCGCTCCACGTCAGAGTAATTATCTTCACTTAAGACGTATTGCATTTTATTCTAACATTATCAATGCGTCGAAAATTAAATTATAGTGCAAATTTATCATTTTTAGAGAGGCCGTATAATAAAGCCATCAAACCAGATTAGACAATAAAGTCGATAATCCCGCCCACAGCACCATAACTTCCCTAATCACCTTACTGAACCTTACGTATACTTCAACACCGAAATTTCGCCTAATCGCCCCCAATAACTCTAAGATATAGGTGCTTGGCTCACATCCTTTGTACTCAAGTGCTCCTAAACGCTACTGAAACATTAATTTCGTTCAAAAGCAGTGCTCCTCTAAATTCGTTTTACGCCCTCCGGAGTAATTTACATCTCCTTATCGTAGGAGTACAGGAGGGGTAGTTTTTTCACTCCAGTTCACCTGATATCGAGTGACAGATTTGTGTACGGCGGCCCTGACACTCGGCGCGCTCTTCCGCATAGATTGGCGATTTACTGACAAATTATCATATTTTACAGGCGGTGCCTCGCTTCTTTTGTCAACGTCTGAGTAACTTTTCTTTCTACAAGAATATTATAGAACGTCCGAACGTGAAAAAAGTAAAATGTAGGAGTCGTTATTGTGATAAAAGATTTAACACTATTTTTTTCGAATAAGTTAACGCTGATTTAGATATATTAGAATTATCAGTTTATACAGCATTTTCTAGAAATGAAGTGACTTCATCCAACGATGTTTTTTTGGGATTCTACTTTTATCTTTTGTGTGAGGATGATGCATGCCTAGAAGTATTCAGGTTATATGTCGCACAATGTAAGGAAACAACGTGTATTTTTAACATACATATAATCGTATTTA
Source organism: Parelbella ahira ahira (assembly GCA_018244795.1). NCBI lineage: Eukaryota > Metazoa > Arthropoda > Insecta > Lepidoptera > Hesperiidae > Parelbella > Parelbella ahira. The sequence continues at coordinate 469 of DWME01004747.1, read as the reverse complement.
GTCATTCTCAACGTACAAACAGCTAACCGCAAAACGTCTTTAAAAATTTACAAATGACTAAACACGCTATTGTGAATTTTAAATAGACATTTTGTAACGCGTGATACCGCCCAGAATGAGTTTTTTCTAACATACCTACTTACTGTTCGGAGTTTATTTCTCAAAAGATTTAATTGAACTTATACAATTATAGAAAATTGTTAATAATAATAAAAGTATTGTATACCACTTGGTATAGTTAAAGATTTATAAATATCTAACATTATTAAGAGGTAAGTAATCAATAATATTACAGAAATCAGAGAACCAAAATACCAAAGTTTTTATTATATACTAAATACATAGGTTTCCATATGTATGTACAGAGGAGACGTATTCTTCTTCTTAGCGTCTCGATGACAAACACATTTTAAGTCCCTAAATGGTTTTAGCCCAGAATTTTGCCACGCTGACTGCCTCATCACTGGCA
>DWME01004746.1:0-15889 GCA_018244795.1 Parelbella ahira ahira | reverse complement strand
ATCAAATCATGTACTAAACCCGCAGCCTACAACGTGACCTCGTTGCGATCGGTAGGAACTTTTACAAAGTTCCTGAAATAGTTTCAAAACTAAGTGACATTTATTTATTATATTTCAACTTATACCTACTAAAAACGTCAAAAATCTTTACATATTTATATATATACATAGCTGATATTTATTCGTGTATATGGCGGTGCAATAATGTATCTAATATTGTATGTTTCATAAGACTACTAAATCTAAACATCTACTATCCACCAACCTGAAGTATATTGGTATATGTTTGTATTACAATGTATTGGTATATCTTAGAACCTGCAACTCTCGTTACGTCTTCATATTCGTATCTATCCAGCAGTAGAAGCTGCCCTTTACGTGGCTGCCTTTTAATACGTTTTTTCACAATGGTTGTGCTACCTTCTGTAGCAGGAGTTCATCTGATAGTAGGGGGTTTTAATTGAGCTACACTGGTGTTTCTGATTTATGAGGTGGCCCCGCCAAAAGTTATTTTCATTTCGCATCTGACACTCACCACGTACGGACGTGGGAAATGTAGAGTATGAAAAAATATTTCATATAATATATGACTCTACCATAAACATTACATTTTTTCCATTATAGAAAAAAAACGTTGATTTAATGTATGGTAGTATATTAAATCTTTTTTTAATAAACTTTGATTTAATGTATGGTAGTATATTATGAAACCTTATAATTTTGTGCCTCTTAAAAACACTCTATATGCTCAACCAGTTTCTAAGATTTCCGAAGCTTCTGAAAAAACACATTGACTGCTACTTTTATCCATCTATGTTCAGAATGAACTTGAATACTTTAACCCAAACGTATCCACCAGTCTCATAAAGAGCGGTACAATTTAACCACAATAATACAATTCAGGTCTGCAAACACAGCCTCCATATTTAAACGCCTCTTTAGATTTTAATTGTTACCGACTCCACCGGGCTGTGTGTATCGCACAGATCTTCACAGCTGATACAAGACTGGCACATCCATACCTTACAGTTTGTTTTATGTTCCATTTTAATGTCCCGATGAAGCACGAAGCCATCTTGATTGAATTCCCGTCACTTTTGTGTAGATTATTGACAGATGTGCAAACATATATAATATGTAGGTACATACATGTACCACCACTTCAATACCTATAATACCTATAATACACCTTGCGAACCTGAAAACTTGTAAGACGTACACACCGTTACATAACACAATTTCAATGAAACAGTAAGCAACACGAAAACACAATTTTAAACAGAGGGCTTAAATAAACAATAATATTATATAACCCTAAACTTGTATTAAATGTTCAATACATTAGTAAATACAATATTAATGCTCGAAATACAAAAATCAGTGCAAGAAGCTGTATACTAAGCAGCCACTTAAAGTTTAACTTGTGTTTATATGGTCTTTTTGTACTTAGAGCGCGGCGTGACCCGACCGAGACTTCTGTGTTCGACGCTAGGCTCACATGACGCCAAGCACATTATTTCTTAATCCTCCCTACAAGTATATTTTCTTTAGTAACATTAAATTACATGAGTGGCTGCCTAGTTCGTTTAAAGTATGTTTGTGCTTAAGTCGGTGACATAATCCGGGCCGAATAACTCTATAATCCAGTTACGTCTTAACTACATTTGTACCGTGTTCAAATCAAAAATGACTTCAGTGTATGACTACTACGTCTATTGTTCTTGTTTCTACATCAATAGCTGATTGAATAATGATAAATGCAAATAGGTTTACCATCGTTGTAAGTAAGAAACACCCTAAAACTAAAACGCTTTCAAGTGCTTATTGTTTTTTATTTCTTTAACAAATCCCACACAGATAGAATAAATACTTATTCTCACTCATTAGAATAAATACTCATTAAAAGGATTTGTTCTATCCGAATGGCACAATTGGTATACTCACGAGAAACAAATATATAAAGTGACGATGATGTGAATTGGCATAGATTGTATCATTGACAGCAGCGTATAAAGAATATTTTGCTACGGGGGGAAGTTGTAATAAAAGTGCAGCAGTCGTGAGCGCCATGTGAGCCCAGCGCTCGGTACATACGGTGTGAAATCAGTATTGTGATAAGCTAACGACCGTTTCTTTACTCGGATTCCTCTCGTCCGCGCCTCGCCTCCTATCAATTAAATGGCCGACGCAATCTCGCCGGGCGAAATATTTCTTTCTCGCGGACTTTTTTAATTAATGACCGCTAACTTACATCTTCGGTTCGGTGTCAAAGACCGTATTGGCAGCCTTGATATATGAATTGGACCAAATGTGTTTTTGATATTGCTGGGATTAAGTTCCAGAGGTTTTAAGATGATTCCAAAACAAATACTGACCGGTTCAGATTTCGTAGCTTCAATATATGTACACAATATCTAAATATTTTACAATGTAGCGTAACTTGAAAGGCGATTAGTGATTTTTTATATAAATTGAATCGATTCATACTTAACACCTGTTAAAAGTATAAGTGTTATATAGAAACTGACCCATACTAAATGACGTGAAGACTATTTTCATCAAGAGAGGGGTTTTAATTTCGGCACGAAGTAAACATTACGGCTTAAAACAATATCTAGATATATTTTCATTTTGTATTGTATGTTGTATATCAATAATCGAGAACCTACTAAGAAAACTCAAAGTCAATCTCAATTTCAAACTCAATGTCAATCATCATCAAAAAATAATGAAATATAAAATGTTAATTTTATTTTTGCAACTAGGTGTTTGAAATATTATAACGATCAACACGATCCAACAGCAATTAGAAACTGAAAGAGTCAAAACATATCGTCACTGAAATGTGAGTTCAGTTAAACTAGGACCTATCTCATTTATGAGCTATCAAAACTAATGTACAACAACACTCATATTCAATTCAATCCCTACCTTTACACAGTTCAAATAATGCTATTTACAAAACATTATTAGGTAATTAAAGATCTAATTATAACAAGGCTTAAAAATGATTGGACTGTAACAAGCTTTTCTACACTAGTTGTATTAGTATTTTGAGTCCACTAAAGGGATACCACGAGCAGGTGGGTATGACCTGATGTTGGTATACATGACCAGCTGTCTCATGCTTTTTTTATTCTGATATTAAAGTCACACTGTTAAGCAATTGGCCATTGCAACTTATATTGCTATTGAAAAGAGCGTCAAGTTTTCTCCGGTTTCGTTTTTTTTCAATCGCTCTACTTATCCTACTAGATATATGAATCTGATAATAAAAAGACTCAGGAACTATACGATTTTGATGTCATTTGTAAATAGTTATTATGAATCTAAGCTTCATGAGTATAACTTTGGATTAAATTTTTTTTTTTAATTTTTTTAAATTAGCCCTAATATATTTTTTTTACATGCAACAAATATGTACAATTTAAAAAATGGCGATTAATACATCGTACGATTCCTGAAATATTATTTCTGATAAATTTGTTATTTATCAGAATACATATAATAAATGGTCTTAAATACACTATATGATTCTTACTAGTTAGTCTTAAACGATATTGAATTGAAATAATGGTTTATGAAGATGTTTTCGTATCGTACAGTTTTTTTCTACAGAGCGAAGTGCGTTTTCACTTCACGCAGTAAGTACTTACGTAGAGTCATTAAGATTGTCTCAGCGATCGCTTCGCTGATTACACGAGTTAATTGCGTTGTTAAAAATGAAGGCGTCTGTGTCAGGATCATAATTAAATGATTTATCGATAAGACGATATTAACTGACCGATTTATCAATGTAACGAATCGAACACACCATTACGCCTATTAACAAACAAAATATTAGGGTAGTAATAATTGTTTTCGAAAATTTAATCGATTAACTAAAGTAAAACAGTATCAATCGTATCATTTCGATCGTAGTCTAGATTGATTAGATTAATAGATAATCACTAAGAGAGGTGCTATTTTATTTAACAATAGTTGTATTGTTTTATTATCTCTACATCTTGAATATATTTGTCAAGGTTTCAATATTTTCAACATTAAATAAAACATTTGTAAATTGCATACAAGTTTTCATTATAAATATTTTTGACTACCTCGTTGGTGGAGTGGTTGCAAGCGCGAGTGCCGATCGGGAGGTCTAAAGGTTCAAATCCCGGGTCGGGTACTATTAGGTTTTTTAAATTTAGAACTTCTAGTAATGACTCGGAGTTTGGATTTGTGCCCGATGTATGGCAATTGTTTCACCGCATGGGAAGTAAACCTAGCTAGTGAAACGTGGGAGTGTACTACACTCGGTGTATCCCTTCGGCGATTACAGGAGTGCTGTTACGGTTTTTTTCTACTCTACACTTAAAATAGCAGTAACGAATTAATTATAAAACGTCAATTAAAGCCAAAAACAAATCCAAACGCAACGCATGTAGTAAAGTAGCTGTAATTTCAAGTTAAAGTCCACGGCTCCCCGCGTCCGCGCGCCGCGACAGCCGCGTATCGAGTGAGCCGATCGCGATCACAGCGACGTCCCGCATCACGCAACTGGCGCTGACAGTTGGCGAATAGGTACCGTAATCTTTTTTGACAAACGGAACGACGTGCGAGTTTCAAATCGATTATGCACTTCGAGTGAATTAGCCTAAGTGATTTCACTCTAATAGGTATATGTGTTATTGTTAGGCACGGTTTGATCTATATTTATAGGTAATCCTTTAACGCTTTTACGTTACTGGTAGGGCTAAAGACAAACGTTTATTTGTTTATAGGAAATATAATTTTCAATACATCAATATTTTGTCACATGCAACAAAATGAAAATTGTCCTAATTTATAATAATATTTAACTTATTAATAAAATAAGATGCATGTAGTTTTGTAATATCCATTCCACAATAAATAACGCGTACGTTCGAAACGTTTACGTCAAGTCACACTTTATTATTCATTTGTACATTTTTTAATACTTTTACTCCCAATAGTTAGTAGGAATCTGAATTTGTGCCTGGTTTATGAACATAGACTTACAAACTATTTCATAGTGCAACGTAACTGGTGGATCGTAGAAATGTCCTGCACTTCTCGGCGTTCCCATCAGAGATATATAAGTCTGAAGGTTTGTTCAAGCAGAAGACATGAAAAGTAAAAAATTATAATCACTTACTCCAACACATTCATTTTTATGTTGTATATCAGATTCTATTAGAAAATTTTATGTAATTATATCATCGTACTCATTGTATGAGATTCCAATATTTCTGATTTCTTGATCTCCTTAGTATCTTCGTACCGTGGAACTTTAGTTCTTGGAACTTTACACTTTAGATTTATATCATCATCTTATATACTCAGGTAAAAACATAATTACGAACGCCCTTCACACTTGCGTAGCTATGTCTAAATATTTATACAACCTCTCATGACATTTGTTTTTCTAAACTACTAAACATTACTAAAGGATTCTCTTACACATTACATACGTATATAACGACTCTTCATCGACAAAAAAATTCTCTACAATACTAAATGAGGGGATCCATAATTTATACATCGAATAAGCGACCTTTAGCCCACAGTTGGACAATCACGTACGTATATCAAGGACATTATAATCGAACAGCACACATGTATATGTCACAAATGAACCAGTCAGTAATAACCTCGATATAATACTTCCACATTTCTCCACATTCAAAGAAGTGAGCCCCAGAGAGCGATACAACGGGTTTAAAATATTCCAAGCGTTCACAAAATTGTAATTGTAAATTTAGAATAAAGGGTCCTATAACTCTCGAGGATTCCCACAGGGAGCGTTGACAGCTAATGATTTAGAGTCTATACGCTCCTTAATTAATACGAAACGTGAAAATCACTTCATCTCGCTCCATCTCACGCGCGCCGATCGCGTTGGGATATCTCAATCTTTGTCGTGCCGATCGTAAAATGACTATAGCGTATTGAGACGTCTTTCCTTGCCAGTGATTTATACGGCTCGTCGGGAAATTTTATCGATTTGTTTACTTTAAGAATTAGTGGTAACTACACCGGCCGACTCTACTGACTTATGTCGCCTTGGTAATTCGATGTGTAAATCATAGATGTATTTTATATTCTTAATATGATTATCAGTTGGACAAAATATTGTTGTAAACTGGCCGCCATGAAATATAGACTTTTCAACGAATTATTCGTTACCGCCATAAATTTCGTTTTACTTTGATAAAAGGCAGTTTGTGAAATATCGCGTTAATTTACTGACACTTAATAGCAGTTATGATCTCACGCTAATACCTTTTCAAAGTAGGCAGAGAGCAAAAATGCTAAACACATCTACCAAGTATTTGAAAATTGTTTAATCTCGTAAACAACCGAAATTAAAAACATAATTTATACAACAAGCCCTCCATAAAAGTTTTATAAGATAAATATGCCATGCTTCTGTTAACCCTTCACCTGAACGGTGAAGGTTTGAACGCGCCTTAATTAGTCGAACATTCGCGAGGCGTTAAGCGATGTTGACACCGTGTCGTGACGGCGATTGAAAGGAGTCACGATTAATGTTCACAGAACGTACGGGCATTGTAATCTGATCACAACATTAGAAGGGTTAAGTCTTAGCCGTAGAAGCTGTATCCATAGAGGTTGGGTTGTTGGAAATATCTGTGCTACGATTTGACAACGCTCGGTCTATATAAATGTCAGTATGTTCTGAATTTTTACACTAAAATTGTAGCTAACTTTGTACAAAGACATAAATACAAGCGTCACGTGTCAGGTTTGTAAGGGTAGGCATGTTTGACGTACGCTACTGACTACCCCATAATAAGAGAATTGACATTACGATTTAATAATAAATACAAATCTAACGTGCTTCATCTAGAGTCACAACTCTCTTCATACGCGCACGTTGGCTGGGAAACTCCTGATAACCCCGTCGGTCGCCTGACGATATGTGGCATCATCCGTACTCCTTACCAACCCTTAAAGAAACTGACCGGACGATATAATAATAAGCTTGGACCTAACTCGCTTAATCTACATTCATCATTATCTTCACTCTTCTAACTACACCGTTGGTCAATATTTGTTAGGTCAATCGAAAGCTCCCTATCATTACGGGATAGAGACATTAGGTATTTAGTGCTCTCCTCGTACTCCACAACAGACGGTCGTATCACGCCAGGATGTGAAGTGATTATATAATAAAATAATAACAAATAATAACAATTCAAGCACAATGTACGATATTTGCGTCGATATAAAAAAGGTTACAACGATACAAGCATTCCTCAACAGCCACCCCACGTTCCGCCCGCTGGCGCAGCGGTCACGGTGATATACCACGCGTGCCATATTGTCCGACCGTTGCACCATCTGCCACCCTAAACGTATTCGTTTTTAATTGTTTTACTAACATATTAGCTGCACGGTTTTTGTGGGCCGTTTATAACTTGCCACCTTTCGGCGTCCGACGCTAATGATGTGATAGAGCTATTTATAGGTCCGCAGGAAACCGCGGTAGTAGTAAATAAGGTGTTCAGGAAGGAAGGGACAAAACACACGACGTGCGAAAGTCAGCGAATTTAAGTAATCTGTATATATGCATATTCGTTACTAAAACAAAAATGACTTGGTGCCTTAACTTCTCATCATCAACTTCATTAAGTCCGCCCTTTGTTACCAACAATAAAAAATAAAGATAAATATAAACAATTAAATATCTGTTTCCCAAGATGAGCATCAAAGTATTCATACTGTCTAACATTTACCCATGTCTTCGAGATAATACTGTCAATCAAAAGTTATATAAGATGCAAGTTTCTTTATTAAGAACTTAAAAGCTCCAAAAATAATATTAAATCAATATTTTAACAAATTTAAACAATATGTATATATATACATATGTATCATTATTTTTTTTTTAAAGAAACACATTAGGAAGAACCCGCAACTTTTGACTTAGCGATCAGAGTCTCGAGTCATTAACAACACAGTAAATGGCAAGCAACTGAGTACCTATTTTGACTTTTAAGTCTCTATAGCATGATTTTTGAATGATTTAATACGAATTAGAGCCGGTGCAGGCTTGCTCTACGCGGCCACGCCTATAACTCTGTTGCACCTGGCTATCAGCAATAACAAAAACAGTCAGTACAAATTGTTAACACTTCCTGTTCTCTATTAAAAATGTACTTTGTTGTCAAGAAAGTAATTTAGATTCGCATCAATAGATAATTGTGTGTTTGCTTTGTTTTCATTAAATCGAATATTCATATAACGTTGCACGATAAATTAAAGATTAAATGTCGTATTAAACAAATAACTAACGCATATTTCAATATCTTAGGAGCTCTCCTCACGCGGACATCTGAACATAAAGTAGCCAAACAACTAATAAACATAGAAATATATAATTACATAAATATTTTACAGCCAGCCACAGAACAAACGCTTCGTCACATTACAAAGACATTTGCCCTGGGTTGGAATAGAACCCAGTCCCAAAAACTTAACAGTGAGTTTCACTAACCACTTCACAAACGGCGGCATTTATTTATGTCAGGTTAACTTAATAGTGAGCCAACTATAAAACTTTAAAAAAGAATAAAAAACAACACAAACATGGCCAACGAGCGGCCACCTCGTTTGTGAACTAACCGACATGCTTAACCAATCCATTCGTGACCGAACACCATAAAGCTGGTCCTAACCGTGTATTAAGATTACACCTAAACTGGCGACTAAATTAACTTAATCTTACGGTTAACTTTCAAAAGACTTTTATTAGGTGATAACGTTAAACGCCACCACGAGCGAACAGTTCGCCAGAAGAACTTCATCGTGACGGTTATCCATGCTCGCTCCCGAGACAAGCAGACTGAGTCCGGATTACGTGCTTGCAAAACCACTGCAGATTAACGCATCCCGGTCAGTCAGGAAGGTGAAAACACAGATCCGTTAGTCCTGCTACCAGAGTGGCAAAGGAAAAGTTCAAAGTCCACGCATGTTATACTACGAAAAAGAAATGTCTACATATATATGTATCTATAAGTACGTACAATAAGACAGAGGATTGTACGTAAAATAAGACAAAGGACTGTATCGCAAACAGCCAGAGGAAGCAAAGAGGGCGGGTTCATAAACAACACAACCCTTATAATTAATTTTCATTAACGCCTCAATGCAATTTATCTCTCCTATTATTATGCTGCATATATCAGGTAGGTACATGTATGAAATAGTTTATTGCGAAACTAACGCAATTGATTACAAGACCACCTTGAAGTAATTTATTCATTATTAGGTATTCAAAACTCACACACGAGCACACATTTTCAATCATTATTGCCATGTTCACGTTAAACACGTATTTGGTAGGCGGAGTAATGGCAACCCGATGTAAAAAGAACAATTATAATTATTATGCACAAATAAACTACGGTTAGTTATGCGGTTAGTAACACTACGTGACGCTGCGGTTGGACCATATTAATTTTTTGAGGTATTGAAATTTTCCCTTAAATTAAACCAATTTCAACATTTTATAGTGCCAATATTCTATACGAAATTCCTTTTGTAATGAGCTGAGTTAAGCCTACGTTTTGCCACGCTGGCCAAATGCTAGTTGGCAGACTGCACACGCACAAACATTACAGAGAACTATAAGAGGAGAACATTTGGTAAAAAGCGCTACATCATCTCGGAAAGGTACTTTATCTCGCAAACCTGAAGGTGCGTGAAGGTGCGTGCCAGAACCACGCAGTGGGAGATGCTGCAAACTGTATCATGAGATTAAACAAATGCAGCAAAATAATTGTGGAATATGTTCGATTTTTTTTCTGTCTGCCCCGTAACAGGTTTGGCGTGAAGATATATGTACATACATGTATATAAATTTTTAGTTCAATTGCGCAATATAAGCCCTTATTATATATATAAATCTAGATACACTAATATGAATGTTTATTGACACGAACAATCAATATACATACATTCGTCCAATCACTCGTTGAGTCGTTCATCACGAGAAACTGGACAACGTTATGGTGCAAAAACTGGAAACGATATCAAACTAACTTTGCTTTCACATGATCATCATTTACATGCGTTGAATACAATTAGCCGTAATTACCCTTATCATTTATTAATTATTTATCTATTTATACTGAGTAATAGTCGTCGACGTACAACATCGATTTAATGAGCAATTTATATTTAAATGACAGGTTTAACGACACGTGACGGTTCGTACATTTTTTATTGTCGCATAGTGAACGGTACATAGGCCGAGTACACCAAGGAACGTCTGAAAGCCTTGGCCGCTGACGACAGCAGCGTGGGCGGTGCGAGAAGCTGTACTGAGTTCCCCAATTCGCAAGCTCAGCGTAATGATTATGGGCAAAAACCCACTCTGCTTGCCGAAGTCTACAGCAGCAGCTGAATTATGTTGATGTTAATAAATATGATGCTAGAGTATAATATATGCAATGAAGAAGGTAGCTTCTATCACTGGAAAAGTTTTAGACGATGGTTGGATGTAATGATCACTACCAAATCAGCTAATATAATGAATTTCTAGTACGATGTAACTTTTTATTTTGCATTATGAACGATTTTTATTTTGCATTAAGGCCCCAGATCCCTTTCGGGGTAGACAGAAAGCACCACGAGCAAAATATCTATCCGCACAGACCTGAATTACTTCTTTTACATTCGCCATAATTTTTATACAGGCACGTCAGTGTCCGAGTTTTTTGTCTCTCCTATTAAGAATGTTATGATAATAAGACTATTTCAATATTCCTAATAAGAATATTTTCATGTCGTATACAGAGGTAGGAAATGAACAAACATTTGTTCAACAGTCATTATAGTTCAAAAAGATACTAACACTGAAAATCAGATTAAAGTAAGGAAAAGAAGAATAGCTGTTTTAAAAGACCGAGTTAAAGATAAGGAAGATTTAAAACGCAGTTGCCAACCGCTTGAAGTGTTTTCATAAAAAGTATTCACCTGAAAGGATTTTTATAAATTATTTTAATAGAAAAATTATATGATAAGAATGATATGAATGAAATAATTTTTATTGTACTATTATTTATCCAAAAGTCTACCTAACGCTAACTTATAATATGTACTCAACATTTATTATTATTATAGGTACATACCGTCACATTGGAGCCCTTAAGGACACTTATGATGGTGAACAGAGAGCTATTATTAAATTACAAGTATACACAAATAAATATATAATTTTCGTGGTAATAATTTGCCATTTAAGCTTCTTAAATATTTCAATATCATCCAGCAGATATTCGAATATTCCGAACACATTTCGATATCGAACAAAATGAAAAAGAAAAGTCGATAGTCAGTAATAACGATCATACAATGATAAGCCGTGCCGCCTTCTATTAGTGACGTATCAAGACACATTATCGATAAAACGAGTCGATAGTCCGCCACTATCTTGATCGGGGCGCAATCGCGAAATAATAAATCGACTTATTTTAAAATGGTAAATATAAAGATCCAAACAAACAGATAGCACCTCATTTATCCGCACATTTTTTGTTTATGGCCGACGTTTAAGTATTTTTTTAAGTTCCGTAATAATAAACGCACAATGGATATTACAATAAGCATATCTGAATAATTGCAAGTGCATCTATCCAAGGTAAACTTGTAAATATATAAAAAAACAATATCCGATAATACAATAGTTATATTTAAATATATATTTAATTATAATTTCGTTTCTTTCAGCATAGCGAATAAAAAGCTTTTATAAGTTGAAATAAAATCTTAAAATGTTTAACACTGAAGGTTACATACACTGTGTTAAATATTTTAATGATGTATTTATTAATGTGTCATATACGAACGTAAGTTTCATTTTGGCAAACGATAATTTCATCTGGATGAAGTTAAATACACTGCATTAACTAGAAGGGATGTACAGGGAACTCAGACTACTATGCAACGGTATAAACGGCCTTAGCTGACCCGAATAGAAATTATTCCCTTTCAAAATCGTAACAAATAAAATAAGTACCCTAAAAATTAAATCCAAAATTCACAAAAAGTTGACAAAAATGGAAAACTATGGAATTATGGTGATGTTGAGTTAAATTGAAATGCTTTTAACATTAATTAATTATTTGTAGTTACCGTGGATCCAAGTCTTCATCAAACCAAAACCAAAACCGTACAAAATAGGGCAATAAAAAGGATTAATAATGATTCCATCAAACTAATGGTTTCTGAGCAATAATTAAATTTCTAATATATTTCCCGTACAACACTGTTTAAAAATACAACCTTTTTAAAATCACTCTGGATTCTTACATTGTATTATACGCTATAATAATCAAACCTCTAATATATTTCCAGTCAAACTCTATACAGAAACACAACCTTCTGAAAATCGCTCTGAATTTTTTCAATACGTAGCCGCCAGTTTCGAAAAACAATTACCCCGGTATCTATATTAACATCTGTGGCGAGAGTGGTCACCACATGGCGGCTCGCACGGCCGCGATGGGGCGAACTAGTCCAATGTTCGGACTCAACGCCTTTGGACTAATGATCAACAGTGTTATAGAGCAAGCTCTACTGGAACTTTAATTCACTAAGCTTACTCAAATTTTAAATAGCCTCCCAAACGCATGATGTGATATATCTAGATTTACTATGAATGATTGAAACAGTTTTAGTACAAAAAAAGTAATGTGGAATGAGCTCGTGTCTGTTTTCCCAGATCATTACGATATGAAGCTCTTCAAGAAAGGCGCCAAGAAAGCTTTCCTTCAAAGTCCCTTTTGCCACTCCTCCAGTTTGGCAAATGCTGCAGGCGACGGTAGCCACTTACTATCAGATTAGCCGGCCGCCTGTTCCCAGGCTGAACATATAAAATAATTCAATCAAAAATGAAATACACCAATGATTATATACAATGTATTTGCTCACATATCAACCCTCCCATCCAGCATCCCTAATTGTAATATGAGATGTGATTTGTCGCGAAAACCACGCCCTGTTCATTTCATAACACATACCCAGTAACTGAATATACATAAGATTTTTATGGGTTTTTCACCCTCATAATTTATAACGGGGCGGCTGAGTTTACGATTGTTATACTTACCTATATATGGCGAAACCGGCTAGTAATTGTCATGTTCATTAATATAATATTAGTAAAGCTCCTTTCTGCGTAAATCCTATTCTGATTAGGCTAATGACAAAGAAACTAATGTAGTAACAAATATAATGAACAATTAGGAACATTCAATTTTTTAATAAATTGTACTTAATTAGAGCGCAGTTGTTTAGAATGGTGTGCCTATAATTGTATGCCACAATCTGTACGCCACACGTTGGTGGGCCTTAATATGAAGAAATAAATATTGCATTACTAAAGTAACTTGAAAAACGATCGTGAAACGAGCTGAAGTGGTAGCCAATCATTATAAACGAATAATAACATGTTTGTTGTTTGAAAATGAAGTCTTATTTTATTTAAAAAAACTTGTAATATTGAAAGCCTAACCTTTTATTTATTTTTGTAGACAGACACAGAACAAATATGTTTGTTTATCACAATATTTGTGTAACCCACATTCTGCAACTGCTGAATAGAAGGACATGGGTTACAGAAACCAACCTGTTACCTGTCTGCTGAGACAAGTTCACCAATCTCTGAACCAAAGGAATAGCCAAAATATACTTTCTCTCTTGTTCCAGTCGTGATGCACAAAGAGAAGGAAGAGCTGCATGCACACCGGCGGGACCACTCGCACTACGAACACATCATGCCTGATGGAGAAATGTTTCTTCAGGTAACGTTGGAATTCTTCGCTTGCAGTCTATACAGCATAGGGAGATCTCACATCACACAATATCAGCATTCCTTAACGTAGGAAACTACATATTATAATCGACTTTATCAGAATTACTTAGTGAGTTTATCCATATGAATATAATTATGTAGTTAATAAAGAATTGCAAGCTACTTGTATCCAAAATGTCATAAATAAATTCAAGTTTATGCCGTTATGTACTAATACTAATTTTTCATACATAAACAAAATATATTATAAACAGGTGTTATCAGGGCATGGAGTTCATCATGTGTACCTACTATATAATTATATATATATAATGTACTGTTCATTTCAAATATGTACTATGTACTTCAAATGTGTACTAGGTATGTATAAAACATACATGTGTACTATCTGTAAATGTGTACGTCAGTTCACGCCTCAAGTTCATTATTCCGCTACGCCCAGGAGCGATGCCATAGAAGAAAACAGCAATATCTCCAGCGAGCCGTCTCATTGCAACGAATACACAAATTGCGCCGATTGCTCGATAATAAATCAAAGAGGACTGCTGAAGCTATAAATATGTTCAGCTGCGAGTCTTTGTTTGATATGTATTTCGCGTTTTGGAAGTTGTTGCGAGGTAGTCCACTGGACTCTGTTGTTGATAACTAGTTATACAGTTTATATTTCATTTTACACTGCAATGAATATATTGAGATTCACTCGTATAACGCTGACCTGTACAATTAGCTATTAATTAAAAGTACAAATATGTTCTCTACAATGTTGCGTGTACGGCTTTCATTTGTGAACAGGTTTCTCATCACTAGAATAATGGTATTCAATTCTGTGATATCATACAGTTATCTACTGGTACCATTTAAAACAAACAAATATTAAAGATAAATAGTGGTAGAAACTATCCAAGTATAAATATTTCTTAACTAAAACTTTAGAGATCGGAAATAATTTAAAAAATACCGTAATCAGAAATTAAATACATGACATCACAATGCAATGACGTCATATTGTATTGTAACGTCATGTATTTCACGAGTGATAACGTGTCGTCTCGGTCAGTGGATACGCGTGAACGAACTTCGGTTGCATTGGCTCGTAAGTAAGGCGTGTCGCCCGAGGAAATTACCGGGAAACTTGCCAAAACTTGCCCATTTTATTGCTGTTTTAATCAAGGAATACTTAGCCCATTTTAAATATTCCGGAGCTCATATTTTGCTGATTGGAAAACATTTTTAGGAATTTATTGAGTTTATGGCATAAAGAGATAAAATGAACGAGAAATCTTTTGCTATAATATTTGCATAAACAATCATATTATAATTTTGTACCAGCCTGAAAGTTACGATATTTTCAATTTTGGAACGTAAATCAGGAAACTTTTTTATCGAATTGACTCACTATATTTTTAACTTAGAACTACGAACATTTTCTAATATACCCGCTTTTGTTACTTTCATCAATTATTTCGAAAAAGCGAAAAGCGTATTCTTAATAATAACAATACCATTTATCGTACAGGAAATAAAAAAAGTACACTGCACAGAATGTCATGTTTGAGCTATATATGGAAAGCTATAAATTTGAGACTTAAAATTTACGAGACCGATAGTATTCAAAGGCCATAACAGTTAAGTTGGTAAAAATTGTGTTCCGCAAACAACAAGTCTACCTATTCATGATTCACTCTTGATTTATTCATGATATACCATGATCATGTAGCACACTGGAACACAAATCACCTGTGATTGAATTATTGTTGAAGCGTATAGTCATCAAGATATTATGTATGTACTGTCTTAGAGAGTTCTGAGTCGTTAACATTAGCGTAAACTTCAAGATTTTCATCAAAACCAATATCAGCATTGAAATGAACATCATCACCGTCTTCGGTCCTAACGATACCATCGATACCATTATCATCAACCCGTTTGTCATTCTACTGATAAAAACTAGTTTTTTAACTACCATCAATTGCAGATGTAAGTCTACCCATATATTATGTTTAATGAGGTTCTCGTACTGTAGCGTCTGCCCTCCAAAAC
>DWME01004745.1:0-15892 GCA_018244795.1 Parelbella ahira ahira | reverse complement strand
CGCTGGCCAAGTGCGGGTTGGCAGACTTCACACACCTCAGAAAATATTTTTTTTTTTTTTTTATAAATTCTAAGGTGCGCAGGTTTCCTCACGATGTTTTCCTTCACCGTTAGCAAGTGATATTTAAATTTAAAACGCACTTTTGTAACAAAGTGCACGCCATGAATTTGAACCCAGCACCCCCGGAGTGAAAGGCTGAGTTCTTAAACACTAGGCTATCACTGCTATTTAACCTATATATTTAAAACAAATTTGTTTAAATAAAGACAAAGGCAAAGTGAAACAAAAGTGACTTAAAGGAGAGTATTGTACGTGTTTTCTGCAGACTGTTAATACTGCACTTTTAAATTCATACCGTACCAACACAACACAACCTGTTGGCAACACGGGTTCGAGGTGAAGTTCATTTATAGCAATATTATAATGGGAAGTTTAGTTATTATCTTATTTACAATGTAAGAACATGCAAGAGATACCAGGAAAAACGTTTCAATTTATCTCCAAAGTGCATATTGTGACATTCATTTAACCTATACGTTACATTGTAATTGACGAGTAAAACCCGTCTTTTAAATGCATATAGACCCCATCAAGAAATAAATTACCTCTACAATTGATATATTGTTAGGGTTAAAATATTTTTTTAACACCGGAAAAACAAAAGTTCCATTTTTGTACGGTGTTAACATTTATAAAATAAAATAATTGCACCAAGAATGAGACTGCATCAACCTTAGGACCATTCCATAATAAATATGTCAGTGTATTTGACTTATTAATAAGATACCTATATAAATTCTGAATATCACATTTCAGAAGGGTTTGGCTAAATATTATCAAATACCTATGATAAAACGAACTATACCTACATATTTACAAGTAGCATTAAAATTAACCCTGAAATGTAAACAATGATATGGACGTGTTACCGCTCAATTTTTAATTCGTGCAAAGTCCACCGCCGACGGTCGTCATTGAACTGATGATGTATGTAGATATTATATTTGTTTGTTTGCATTACTTTAAAATACTTCCCTACAGGTTTTTCTGCGATATATGTTATATGATTTTATTTATTGCTAAGATTTTGGTGAGAACGGACGCATATTTTGAACGCATAATTATCTTTATTTTCATAGCATACGACAAGAGCGTCACTAAGCTGTCTTTAATAAAGTTACAGTTGACACGGATAGGTATAATAATTGTGTTGAGACATTTTCTATGTAATTATCATAGGTATAAAGTATTTTAACCAGAAATGGTACAAGTCAAAGTGCAGCAGGGGTGGCTGGAAGGAGATCACCTGGACGTGGTTACTGGAGATGGTCAGTACTACAGCTTCAAAGGAATACCGTACGCGACTCCGCCGGTTGGCAAGCTCAGGTTCAAGGTAAAGTATAATTATATTCTGCTATAGAACATCGTTCCACATACTGATGCATTTACGTACATTGATGCACGAAGATATGGAAGACAAAAACGATGATAGATAAAAACTGCTAATAGTTTCTGAAGAGATATATATAACTGCAATCAGCCTCAGCGATCATTTGCCATTCCGAAGCGTACAGATGTCAATGTTTTAACCGTAACTAGTTTACGCATGTCAGGCTGTTTAGGATGATTTTGTCTTACCGATCAAAACTTTTCCATATACCATTAACTATATTCTGACAAGCATACCAAAATATTGTAATAACCAATTTCAGTACTAACGCGCATGGATAAGACAAGATAACTTTATTTGCACTGGATAAGATTACGTACAATTGATGGTATTATCGTAATTACATGTACAATTATTCCGGTTATTCTTGAAGCACGCAAATTTACAAATGTAAAATAAATAATAAACATAAAAACAGTAGAAACTAAACTTTAAAAAATATAAATCAAAATATAGGTATTCATAGACCGTAATTATTTCTTACGTTACGTTTTTAATTGCGAATGAATATTTCGGCTTATTAATATTGTAATATTAATTAGTCGTTATACATTTAATATTAAAAAACCAACAAGGGGAATTTGTTTTCTTTGTTTCTAATTTCCACCATTAATTAAATTAATTTTCTAGAGGATTGCTTTGATAGAACATGGTAACATATGATACTAAAAACCCTTTCAAATTAACGAATAAAAATTAAATAAAACTGAAAAATTGTTTTTAAATTATATTGAGTGGCTTTATCTCGGATTGATAAAAGTATAAGTCAGCGGTGAACATAAGGGCGGATGTTCTTAAACTGCTCAAGGTACCTTGGAAACAGAT
The DNA here is from genome assembly GCA_018244795.1 of Parelbella ahira ahira. NCBI lineage: Eukaryota > Metazoa > Arthropoda > Insecta > Lepidoptera > Hesperiidae > Parelbella > Parelbella ahira. The sequence continues at coordinate 13,617 of DWME01004745.1, read as the reverse complement.
AAGCTCCTGCTATGACCAAAATATACAAACGCAGTTATTCCGTGAAACATGTAATACCTGAGATTAATTATTACATCAGTGTTTTATATTTATCAGAATTTGTTACCATGTAAATAATCATGATGGCCCAAAACTGCGTTTTTTCTTAAAATATGCAACTTTTACAGATTCGGATAATTTTACAGAGATATATAAAATTAGCTGTGCCCCCAACTTTGCCCGCGTGGAATTTAATAAAAAAGTTATTATTCAGTTATTGCATAGTGGCATACGCGTGCGCTGCGCGCGGTACAGGACAGTACTTGGGCATTGCAACATTACACTATTTTATAATTCTAAAATGAAAGTAGCCTAAGTTACTCCTAATTACATCAGCTATCTGCCAGTGAAAGTTCCGTCAAAATCGGTCCAGCCGTTTCAGAGATTAGCCGGAACAAACAGATAGTCAGAAAAAAAATTGTGAAAATTGTTATTTTGGTATATGTACCGTGTATACACACATATGCATTTAATAAAAAGCGGTAATGTTAATATTACAAAAAGGCACTCAAATTTTATTTATTTGTATAGATTGCACTTTACTAAATATGAAATTGATGAGCCGCAGAAAAGAACGTAACAGAATACAATATGCATGAAATTAAACAGACGCGTAAAAATTTTATTTGGCACGATTTTTCTACATTTGCATATATGTATATGTATATGGATTTTATGCTTATTTTAATACCAGTCTATTTAAAATTAATAAATATTATGAAATATAAAAAATAATAGTATATAAAAAGGTAGACAGAATATTTAGACTCACCACCTATTCCATGGGACTTACTCGTAAGCGTAACTGGTGAAACGTGGAAATGTACTACACTCCTCTGCCTTCAGGGATAACATGGGTAAAGTTACGTACCTTCTATTCATGGAATTTACACCAGTTGTTAGAAGTTAATCAAAGTATGTTATTTATAATTAACGAGCGCTTGTCAGTGTACGTTAAGCATTCATTATTTTGGGTATATTATTTTTTCTGTGAATTTAGATCTATAGACGTATGAATAAAATGTAGACGCCAATGTGAGTTCAACAAATTATTAATAAAACCGAATATAACATTGCATATCCATTCATCTAGAACCAAAATATTAAAAACCTAAATGTTGTTTCGCAGGCGCCGCTACCGCCAGCACCATGGGAAGGTGTCAGAAAAGCAACAGAACATGGAAGTGTCTGTCCCCAAATTGAAATGTTCACTAGAGAAGTTATACCCGGTAAAGAAGATTGCTTATATCTGAACGTGTACACGCCAGATCTCAAACCGAAAACTTTCATGCCTGTGATGGTATTTATTCATGGTGGTGGATTTTCGAGTGGGTCCGGCAATGATGACAATTACGGCCCGGATTTCCTCGTTCAACATAACGTCGTACTTGTTACTATAAACTACAGGTTAGACGCTCTAGGTTTTCTTTGCCTGGACACCAAAGAAGTACCGGGTAACGCAGGCATGAAGGATCAAGTTGCCGCACTACGATGGGTTCAGCAGAATATTGAGAACTTTGGTGGTAATCCTGATAATGTCACGATATTTGGTGAAAGCGCGGGTGGTGCGTCTGTGTCGATGCACACCATGTCACCAATGTCGAAGGGCTTATTTAAAAGAGCTGTAGCAATGAGCGGAGTGCCTTTATGTGATTGGTCGTTGCCGTACGATCCACTAAGACGAGCATTTGCTCTTGGCAAATGCCTAGGAATATATACGGATGATCCTAATGAACTGCTCGAGTACCTCCAAAAGGTACCAGCAGACGATTTAATTAATAGCAACCCTCGCATTCTAACGTCAGAAGAAATAACGTATAACCTTATGAAAATGAATAATTTTGTACCGGTGGCAGAAAAAGAACTGGGCCAAGAAATATTCTTAAATAAACCAGTATTAGAAATATTACGCAATGAAATCGTAAACGAAGTTGATATCGTAATAGGTTACACGAGTTCTGAAGTTCTCGTGGGAATAACACAGCTTGAAAGCTACATCGATGCTTATCGCAAATATGACGAAATGTTTGTTCCCCAGCCAATCTTGCGTAACTGTTCGATTTCAAAAATATTCGAGATCAGCGAACTTATACGGAAACGTTACTTCAAAAGAAAACCTGTCACTCTGGACGCTATGAAGGAATTCGTCCAGTACGCCTCCGAGTCAACATTCGTTTACCCAATAAATAAATTTGTAAGGTATTTAGCTGAACATCCTAAGAATAAAGTCTATTTCTACCAATTTTCGTGCGAGTCTGAGAGAAACGTTTTCGGATCGCAAGGCGCTAAGTATGGATTGTCAGGAGCGGCACATTTGGAAGACCTCATGTATTTGTTCCATGCCAAAAGATTTGGAATACCTGTCGACAAGAGCCTTCCGTCATACCGAATGATACAACAAACTTGCACTCTCTTCACCAATTTTGCTAAATTTGGGTAAGTTATAAATACTTGTAACAAAGTACATAGTAAAAGCAAATTTAGTGGCTGCAAGCGCGAATACCCATCGGGAGGTCCTGGGTTCAAATCCCGGGTCGGATGTGATGGGATTTTTCTAATTTAGAACTTCTAGTAATGACTCGTAGTCTGGATCTGTGGCCGGTGTATGGCAATAGACTCACCACCTGTTCCATGGGACGTAAAATGTAACTGGTTGATCGTGGAAGTGTACTAGACTTCTCTGCCTACCCCTTTGAGAATTACAGGCGTCATGTTACGTTAAAAAATAAATCATTTCGAATTTCGCACCTAAAATGTTCCTTGCAGTCTATTCTTTCTCTAGAGTGGTTCAGGGGAATGAAAACTAAAATAGAAAAATGGTAACTAATCCATGCCTAAAATGACAATAAATACAACTTCTTCAGGAATCCGACTCCCCATCCCATCGATGGCATAACTTGGCCAGTGTACAGGAATGAGGTCCCGAACTATATGGATATAGGAGAGAAGCTGGTGTCCGGAACTGCTCTGCACGCCGACGTCTGCGATTTCTGGGATAAAGTGTACGAAGCGGCTGGAATGAGTTTGTAAAAAAGTCTAAATAAATTGTTTCTTATGTATCATTGCTCCGTACATGGAGATATAAAAACAACTTGTATTTTGTTAGCTGTGCAAGTCAACACTTGCACAGCTAACAAAAAGAAACAACTTTCTATATGCATATTCATTTAACGTTTATAATTATCGGTTCTTATTTTAAGCTTATCTCAATATATTACTGCTGTAAATATTCAGATCCTGGTTGTTGTTGATTTAAGATTTTTACCAATATTTAGTATACTTGTTCAAAGATTTACAAAGGCGTCTTGTCGGGGTATGTTGAACTATAGCATTAAAATTGAATACATGTGTAGTCGAAATCGATAAAATGGATGATGTACCCGCTTAATGTGTTATTATTTATAAAACGTTCACCACAGGTCCGCGTCATGGGAGACATACATAACTAAATGTCTGTATAACTTGTTTGAATGTATAAAAGTTTCGCTACAGATCAATCTAAGGAATCGATCTTAATACAATCGAGGTATTTGCCTCTGTGGCCTTGGCGAGAACGCACGCGCAATCCAAAACTACTCGTACGAATTCTAGTGAAAGTTTGTTAAATTAATTCTATAGACTGATTTCTAACAGTCGACACGGATTGTATTAAAACTTAAACGGAGAAAGTTCCGTGTAATTGTTGTAATAAGTGAGCAAAATATAAGGAATTTTACAAAGTATGGTACAAGTCAAGGTGCAGCAGGGGTGGCTGGAAGGAGAACATCTGGACGTGGTTACTGGAGATGGCCAGTACTACAGTTTCAAAGGAATACCGTACGCGACTCCGCCGGTTGGCAAGCTCAGGTTCAAGGTCAAGCCAATCAATTTATTTACTTGAGTATTATGTCGCTCTGCTTGCTTATTTACACATTAATGTGTGCCTATACGAGCAATGCCCCGAAAGATATAACAAAAGTGTTTTCGTCAGATGTATATGCGACCATATTAATTTTTAATATAATATTGTCTATCAAAATCAACAATTTCATTTGGTAAAATGTGTTGAGTGTCCCTGTTCACTGATACTTCAATTGTAGAAAATAAAACAATAGATAGGTACTATTTTAATTACGTATCCCATTAATGTTGATGACATCATTTGTGCAATTAAGTAACATATTTTAAACCTTTAAATTATAATTAATAACTAAAACTGGATAATTATTTTCTTGTAAAGATTATAATTAATCTTCTAACTTCATAACAAAATTTTGTGTGCTGGTAATTTAATTATCAAGGTTAAGTCTTAAGTCATTCCGGCGATAAATATTATAGTCAATGACATATTATTATCTTGTTATTGTTTTCGGTTTTCACAAAATTTATTGACCTTTGTGGTGCAATTTTAATAATAGAAATGACTTATCTGTGTAAACATCTTACGTAAATGTACACGACTTTTACTTATTAAATAATATCATTATTATACTATTATACCTACATATGTTTAATAGACCTGACCCGGAAAATGAACCCAGGACCTCCCGATCGACAGTCGCGCTTGCAACCGCTCGACCAACGAGGCAGTGTTCACACAAATAATAATAAAAATGTTTTTATAAAACACATTATATTCATTACACTAACCATTAAATTATATATAATTAAATAAACATACATATTTGTAATAAAATATTTTTAACGCGTTAGAATCACATAAACATACAACAGTACCTATAATAACTAAATAAGTAAACACAGTAAAAATTAAGTCAATTTATGTTAACTAACACTCGACATTAGCTTTGCAATAATGTTACATCAACAGTAACGCCTTTATACGCCTTAGTAAAATTTACTTTCACTATGCTTTCTCTTTATGCGAACACGAGTGTTGCGTTGTAAAGTGGTAGTATTGCATTACCAGTTCAAAGCTAATATAATGTACATTTTATTTTGAGACTCAAAACCAAATTATCATTTTGTAGGCGCCACTACCCCCTGAACCGTGGGATGGTGTCAGAAAAGCAACAGAACATGGGAGTGTTTGCCCCCAAAAAGATATTTTTACTAAAGAAGTTATACCGGGTAAAGAAGATTGCTTATATTTGAACGTCTACACGCCAGAGCTCAAGCCAACGACTCCTTTAGCTGTTATGGTTTTCTTCCATGGAGGTGGATTCATCAGCGGTTCTGGGAACGACGATGATTATGGACCAGACTTCCTCGTTCGGCATGGCGTGGTCATTGTTACCATAAACTACAGATTAGAAGCTCTAGGTTTCCTTTGCTTGGATACCAAAGAAGTACCGGGTAATGCAGGCATGAAGGATCAAGTTGCCGCTTTACGATGGGTTCAGCAGAATATTAAGAACTTTGGCGGGGATCCGAACAATGTGACAATATTTGGTGAAAGCGCGGGTGGAGCGTCTGTGTCGATGCATGTTATATCGCCGATGTCGAAGGGCATATTCAAACGAGCTATACCAATGAGCGGAGTATCCCTATGTGATTGGTCGTTGTCATACGAACCAAGAAGGCGAGCATTTGCTCTTGGCAAACGACTAGGATTAAATACAGACGATCCAGATGAACTCATTGAATTTCTACAAAAGATACCCGTAGAGAATTTAATTGATAAAAACCCGTGCATATTAACGTCTGAAGAAATAACATGTAACAATATCAAAATGTTCCATTACGTGCCGGTGATAGAAAAAGATTTGGGTCAAGAGCAGTTTTTGAATGCACCAACATTAGATGCACTGAAAAATAAACACTTAAATGAAGTTGACGTAATGGTAGGTTATACTGATTCCGAATGTCTTATTGAAATAACAGATATCGAAAACAGTTGGATTGAACACTATCACAAATACGACGAAATGTTTGTTCCTCAACCAATTTTACGTGGGAGTCCAAATTCTAAAATTTTTGAGATCGCCAAAATTATTCAGAAACACTACTTCGGAACAAAATCTATTACTCTAGATGCAATGAAAGAATTTATGAAGTACGCAGCGGATTGTACATACGTATATCCAATAAATAAATTTGTGAGATGTTTAGCTGAAAATAGCAACAGTCAAATATATTTATACCAATTTACATGCCTATCTGAGAGAAACATTTACGGATCGCAAGGCGCTAAGTATGGATTAACGGGAGCTACACATTTAGAGGATCTCATGTATTTGTTCCATGCCAAAAGATTTGGAATACCTGTCGACAAGAGCCTTCCGTCATACCGAATGATACAACAAACCTGCACTCTCTTCACCAACTTTGCTAAATACGGGTAAGTAATAAACGTTAAAACTTTACCTCATGCTATTCTCGGCCTTTATTAAGAAGTATAAATTTACTTATGTTGAAAGTATAATCCTTATAATTATAAAGAATAGAAATACTGTAAGGATAGTATGACTACAGCTTTGGGTAAGCTACCGAACTACTATCACGACTCTGTGCTTACTCAGACATTACTATACGAGGGCGAGAATAGGGTATGAAAGAAAGGGGATAAAAGCAGAATAACCGCGGTCAATTTGGGGTCGCTGCACCACTCACCTCTTTTAACACTCGCCGAATTCATTCAAAATACTCATATATGGAAGATGCTTTAGCGGTCTACGCTCTCTGCTTCTCCCACAAGAGATCTAGCGTGAAGATATATGTGTTTATATCTATAATAATAGTGTGAAAATTATAAATAATAATATATTTTTTAACTGAGGTAATTATAGTAATATTAAAAGACTTAATTCATTTTAATGGAATAGTCGTAACAAATTTAAGAACGCCAGTATTGTTTAATTACTCCGATTAATCCGCCATTACCATAACGACGTTTTAACTAATGTATCATCATCATCAGCCTCCTTCCATCCACTGCTGGACACATGCCTCTCCAATGGCAAGCCACTGAGCTCTTTCTTTAGCTCTTCGCATCCATCCACGGCCAGCAACTATGCGTATATCGTCACTCCACCTGGCTGGAGGGCGTCCTACGCTATATCACAATTTTTAGAAATCACTTATAGACATATGTATGTAAGTCACATATTATTTTATAAAGTTTTTTATTAATCAAGGCACAGATCAATGATAACTCACTATATTCATCTACTTATGTTGATATTTTAGGTAAACAACAACCTGACTTGTCAGTATCAGACTTGTCTCACTTCTAAGTTGCCTTTTTTGTCACCTTATGTAACGACATATCAACCATTTGGTTATATATTCTCGTTCAAGTAAAAAAGTTATACTCTTATAAAAATACACATTTTGTTAATCAGCAAAGATTAGATGAAATAATCAATATATTTAATGATAGAGCTATTAGCACTCGGTATTTCCTGCCTACCCCGTAAGGGACCTAACGTGATGGTAAAATATTTATAAACCTTTTTCAGAAATCCAACACCTCAGCCGTTAGATGGAATAACTTGGCCAACGTACGACAACGTAGCCCAAAACTATCTGGATATCGGAGAGGAGTTGGTTCCTGGAGCGGCCCTGGATGCCGATGTTATCGATTTCTGGAATAAAGTGTACGAAGTTGCTAGAATGATTTTAGCTTAAAATTTGATACATTATCTGTTAAGTTTCGAGCCGTGTCCGATTGTTTCCTGTAATAAAATATAATATTATACTGTTTTGTAATATATGCACATTGTTTATCAAGAGATCAGATAAAAGAAAAAAACTTTAAGTGGCGTGATTATTGAAAGGTAAAAATAAACGTTACTGCGAATTTAAAATATTGTATAAAAACCTACCTACACCATTCATATCGTTTAAGACTGTTTTTCACACTATATTCAGAATTGCAGACAAACGGCTCTAATTATCTGTAATGTAATTTTGAGATTTTATGCTGAGCATTTTTTGCATATCCGAATTCATATAATAATACAGAGTCACGTCCTTTGGACTCTTGAATTTAAAAATGATACCTCACACGCTCTGATGCCTTCAAAATTGATAAACGAACAAAATTTTACGATGTAAAATTGTACGAAATGTTGAGTAGCAAGCGTTGTATAATTACTACTTAAGTAACTATTGTTCGGATGTACATATATAGTTCATTATAAATCTACAATTAATATAATAGCCACTTCACATCAATGATGTATAAATAATTAATGCATTACATTTTAACGAATGAGACATAATAGACTATCACAATCGCCTCACTAATATCACTCATGTCATGTCTAAAGTTACGAACGTCTTCATTAGAATAGCAAATTCCTTTAACTTTAATGCCCTGTGCTTATTATGCAACACAAATTATTTTGCTACAAACTTTATTTCCACTAATCCTGCACGGAGAATTACAATGTTAACTATATCACTGCACTATATCTGTAGGTACTGAGATCACCCCATGTAAATGGACGTATTATTTTAATTTCTTTCATGATAATGTTTATAAGTAATAGAAACCTGTTTGAATAACACATTACATATATTGTAATGTTATTACATTACCAGGTATGCAAGAACTCGTATCAAATATAGTTAAGACAGACTGAGTGTGTGTAAGCTCCTCAAACAATGAAATACAATAATAGATTGTATAATCGTTGTTACAGAGGCGAGAATATGGAATCGATATATTGTGTTATTCCCGGCGTATAATTGCGACAGTTTAGTAATGTATATCGACGTATAAGTGGAATTATTGCGTGTTAGTCAAAATGATTAGGTGAATGACAAAATATTGCGCAGAAAAATACATATTTTGCGGAACAAATCGACGTATTGAAATTGAATAATGGTGCAAGTAAAAATACCGGATGGAGTTCTAGAAGGTGAACAGTTTGAGAATAAATATGGAGGAACAATTTATAGTTTCAAAGGAATACCGTACGCAGAACCTCCCATAGGTGATTTACGATTTAAGGTATGTTCAAAGATATTTAAGTGTTTTTTCATAAATAAATTTAATGATATGATAATTGGAATATAAAAATTACAGAAGCTTCTAACCTTGCAAAAAAATTATTACAGTACGTAGATAATAATAGTACAGTACGTAGTAACCTTCATTTTGTAATGTACAAAATATATAGGTACAATTTTATTTTATATTTTTATAACACAGTTCAAAATTCTCTTTTCTATTTTTAACAATATTATGTGAAGTTGATTTTTCTCACCTATTTCCTGTTAAGTAGATTTCCTTAGACACACATTTGAACTACTCGCAGTAAATCGTAATAAGTATGAATTGAAATACCTTACGCAATAAAATTTATAATGAAAATTATTGAAAGAAATCAAATCCATTCACTTAACACAATCTTATTAGATCATCAGCTTCAAAATAACCGTAATGACTATACATTATAGATACATTTCGTATAAATATGTTTAAAAAATATATTTCATTTAAAACGTCTTATTGATCTCTTTTTTCATCTAGGCCCCGATAAAAGTAAAGCCTTGGAATGGTATTCGTGAGGCTAAGCAATTTGGTCCTGCCTGTCCACAATATAATATATTCTCTAAAAAGTTCCACGCCGGTAATGAAGATTGTCTGTTCCTCAACGTCTACTCTCCTGACCTCACGCCGCCGAAACCATTACCTGTTATGTTCTGGATCCACGGCGGCGCCTTCGTATGTGGCAGTGCTGATATATATGGGCCTGATTTTCTCCTTCGACACGATGTGCTACTTGTAACTATTAACTACCGACTAGAAGTACTCGGGTTTCTTTGTCTACATTCAGAAGATGTACCCGGTAATGCTGGTATGAAAGATCAAGTTGAAGCGATGCGATGGGTACAAAGGAACATCGCTAATTTTGGCGGAGATCCCAACAACGTCACTATTTTTGGTGAAAGTGTGGGAGGAGCAAGCGTTTCTTACCATTTAATGTCGCCAGTGACTAAAGGTTTATTCAGAAGAGCAATTATCCAAAGTGGCACTTGTGCTAACTACTGGACGCAGAGCAGTATGCACAAGAACGTGCCATGGTCTTAGCGAATAACTTAGGCTTCGAATCAGAAGATACTAATGAGTTATATGAATTTTTGAAATCGCAACCAGTAGAATTACTCGTAAATGCCCAAGTTCCCCTCACTTGCTTTGAATCACGTAGAATTGGATACGATAATATAACATTTTCTGTCGTTGACGAAAAATATTTCGCAACTAATGAAAGATATTATTACGGAGACATCCTTCAAAACATACGCTCAGGTATTCATGAAGGTGTGGAAGTAATAAACGGTTATAATGAACACGAGGGTGTATTAATGGTTGTTAATAAAGATACTCATAGGGAAATTATTAAACAGGCCAACTCTTTACCTGAATTTTATGTTCCAAATAGTGTATTATTGAAATGCACTATTCCTCAGGCACTGGAATTTGGGAAAAGGTTAAAAAAGTTTTATTTTGCAAAAGATAAAATATCTATAAATAATATACTACAATTAATGAAATTTTACACAGTATATGTATTCGTATTTGAGATAATATTATGGCAGAAACTATGCGCTTCATCGAGAAGGAATAAATGCTATTTATATAAATTTACCTGCAAATCCGAAAGAAATATGGTAAAAGCTGAAAAAATACTTGGATCGGCTTCATTCACTTCACACGGAGATGATGTGGCATATCTTTTCCCAATAAAAAAAGGTGACCAAGAAATCGATATTAATTCCAAAGCTTTCAAAATGATTGAAAATGTTACAAAAATGTGGACAAACTTCGCCAAATATGGGTAAGAAAACTTTAAACATTTTGCAACAGAATCATCATTTACTGAAACTTTATTTTTAAAATTTTACAATAAGTTGTGGTTTTAATTTTGTGTAATTAACTGCACTTTTTTAATGTGATGATATAATAGTAAGATTACTACTACTAAGATTTTCAATTTCTAGAGACCCTACTCCAGATAATGCGTTAGGTGAAAAATGGTTACCATACACATTAGAAAAAAGGAATTTCTTGGATATAGGAGAACATCTCACTCTTGGGGAAGATCCTGATGGCGAAGAGGCAGAATTTTGGATGGATCTATTTAAGGATTTCTATCCCAAAATTTAGTATCCAAAAAATTATCACCATTAAATTGAATGGATATAAGTAATTTTATATAATATATTAATATAATCTAAACATTAACAAATCAAATTATTGAAATAAATTAATAGTCATCCACGGTAAACTTATCTACGGTACTACATTATCTTTTATAAAATCGATCTTTCGTGGTAAACGGTAGTATGCTTATCTTGCCAGAGTTGTGCCTTGGCCGCTAAAGATAAGACCCCAAATGTGATAATTGCAATGAAATCACCGACAAAAAATATAGTACAACAAAATAAAGTACGATATAAGCAACAAAGATCCAACATTTTCTTACAGACTAGTGTAGCATTTAGCGACATGTATTCCTTCAAAATTATCCAAGTACGAAATTTCTTTGAAATAAACATATTTATCTTAATCTACAAGCAATCGATTTGCGCAAAGTAATTCCTGATACAATTAAGTATTAATTCCTCTAACATAGCAAATTGAATTGAACATCACTCAAACCTAGCAGATAATATATTATAGAACCTAATAATTTTGTTTATAATATAATTATCGATATAAATTAAATATTCGATAACAAAAGTCCGTTGTAGTGGACTGGTTACTATAAGCGTCGGTAATAGTACACATTCTTAACCAAGTACAATGTTACCAGAGCCCATTTAATGCCTCAAAGTAAATTTACCTCATAGAAACACACGCTTTCATTTATTCGGTTACACTCGAGCATACATAATCATGTTGAGAGAAGCAAAAAGTTGTACTTATAACTCTTAAAATATTTACAGTTGTTGTGCTATCATTTTGTGGAGGTATTAATTAAACTATACGTATATGGTTGAAATTAGTTATAATGTGATTATATTTGAAAATAATTGCACTAAATAACTATGAATAACTAATTAATTAATTACGAAAACTTCCTAATTATTTCAATTTTATGTTGTTGATGACGAAATTTAAATACATAGAATTGTAAACTTGTATGTAACTTTTATATAATACACAATAAAATTGATCATTGATAACTCTATAAATTCCCACAATTAATTTCTTGGAATTGCTTTTTTACGCAGTCTGTTGTAATTCATCGCAAACAAACTGAACAAGCTGAAATATGTAGGGTTAAAACAAGAAATTCAATATATAAATCACTGAATAAATAAGGAGTTCTTAATTATGTGAAACGAGGAATTCTAGACATCTGTCCGCTACAGTATTTATGGCACCAAACCAAAACCAGAATGTATACATTACACATATACATATTTATATATTCTGTTGCAATAGCAGAAGGAATATGTTAGACTACATTCGCCAGATAACTAACATGGTTGACGAGCACGCCGTGTCTTGGCGACAGTTCGACCTAGATTGTTTGATTTAAGTCAACGGAGAGCCACAAATCTTAAATGTCTGATCGAGTTTGCATAACATGAACAAGTTTTGTTTCAATAACCAAACATTAACATTATACTTTTCTACAAAAGATTTTCGATGGTTAGAACTTTTGGTGGTTAGAACTTGAACTTTACGTGTTATGAAGAAAATTCATGACTAAATTGTGCTCTGACTGACGATTTGAGAGATATTTCAGTATTTTTTCTAAATATCGAAAAAGATACAAAAAATAACTTCTATCTACCACTTCTGGCTATGTGTATTTACTAATACAAATAAAAAAAGAAATGAAACTTTGTTTTTTTTTTGTATTTACAAACGAATGTTACACAGCGATGCAATCATTCACATACATTTTAAATTGTAGATATATTCATATTATAAATATTTTGATTCTTGAATTATTAAACGAGCCTAGATAACTAAAAGATTTACATGATATAAAATAAAATTAAAGAATTTCACGTGTATGAAAATTACAATTATTTTTCGATTATTCATATGACCGAAAATGGTAAAATTTCCTGAGAAAGCGACAAGAAACAAACAAAAAAACAAAGATGAATAAAAGCAATGGATAAAATACTTTAACTATTGCATGTGCCCTAAATCCCTTACCAAACTCCAGTTTTAGAACATCCAATCCAATGTAGGGGACGAAGTATCCTAAGTAAATTCGTAAATTGGTCGAATTTCAACGGATGAACGTCGAATGCACAACATAACGGAAATTAAACCAAACCTCTATACTTGACAGATAAAACTGAGCAGACTGGGAGAAATGTCTCGTCTACACATGTGATTTATTCAGACAAATACTATACGTCAACTCTAATATCATCTCTCAAGTATTTTTGCTCCTGTAACATTTTCTCTGCAAAAATAATACTAGACTTTGATTATTATTCGTATATAAAGCATGTAGCCCACAATATTTAACATCACAACGGCATCATAAATATTTCATATCGGACTCAGGTTTATTTAAGTCCTTATGTATTCAAGTCATTCATAATCTGCTGTTTAATTAAAAGTAAGGTATTATGTAAAGCCAGTGGTAGCCTAGTGGTTAAGAATTCAGCCTCTCATTCCGGGGGTCCTGGGTTCAAATCCATGGCGCGCAC
>DWME01004744.1:0-15894 GCA_018244795.1 Parelbella ahira ahira | reverse complement strand
TCATTCTACCAAATATATGTATATCAGTTACTCTACGATAATTAGTACAGTCTGTTATATACACAATTTACTTAAAAAGATAGATATTTCTTTATCTGAATAGAAATTCATTTAGGTCATAAATTCTACCAGTAAAACGTACATAATACTTATGTAAATAATAAATTATATATATTATACATATAATAATACAACTTTATAATAAATTCTACTAATAAATCTAACACGTGCGTGTGTGCCCGTTTATTCGGTTTTTGACTATGATGGGTAGTATAGTATATTAATAATAATTTACAGTCATATGGTCGCATATGACCTGTTCTAAAATATTATTATTATTGTGATTATAATAACGATGGTAAGAATATTTTTGTGTTACAATTCCCCTATTTATTAACACCTAAATTATTTACACATTTTATAATTTGTAATTATAATTAAATAATGTGTCAAAATAAAAACCTAATAGATACTACCAATTAGTTAATATACTTCTCTAATAATGGTGAACACTTATTAATGTAGAGCTTCTTGTACTAATTAAACATTATGTTGTATAATAAAATATGATAAGACTATATGCCTTCTGCCCTCGGCGGGTATTCATTACACAGCGCTGAATTTATTTATGAATAAACCCTAAACAAACGTAACTTTGTAATTACTTATTGTAAAGACTACAAGTTATTATAGAATAGGTTAGGAATGTAAATTGATTATAGAGCTTTGGAATATTAACTATTAGGTAGGCGTAATATTTTTAAATCGATGTTCGTTTATGATGGGTAAGTATTTGTGGGTTTTTCTAATTTAAAATTCCCAGTCGTAACTCTGAATCTGGACCTGTGTTTGGTTTATGGTAATAGGTTCACTCCCTATTACCTACAAAGGACGTTAATATAAGTGGTGAAAAATGGGAGTGATACTGCCTACTCCATCGTGGAAATACAGTTATATTGTTATGTAATATGTAATAACAGTGTCAAAACAAGCTAGCGCTCCCCTCCGCGCTAATTGAGCCTGTATGGTGGTAGGAAAGTAGTGTAACGTTTTTGAGAAAAAATACGAGCATTTTTAAAAATTAAGTAATACTTACGAGTTCAACAGCAGTGAAGGAAAACAACGTGACGAAACCTGCACGCCCGACCCGAGAGCACTCCATAATTTTCTCGGAGGCGTGTGAAGTGTGCCAAACTCGTATTTAGTCAGCGTGCTACTCTAGAACATTAATCTTTTTCACTCTGAGCGGAGACTCAGAACGGATGGAACAAAGAATAGTAGCAATTGTTTCCACCTCCCAGTGCTGAGTACTGGTCTGGTCAACGAAACGGTTTCGTTTTCGGCAAGTATATAGGTACGCAGATTGAGACCATTGAAATTATTTAATATATTCCATAAACTGCCTGAATTTCGGTAGCGCTTATACCAGATAACACTTACTTCTGACTTTCTCATGTATTTAATTAAAACTTGCTACTATCAGTTTTAATGAACATTCCACGCTGAAGGAGGCAACATATTATCTTAAGTAATGTTAATTGTGTTCGACAAGAATCTGATCGTTTCCATGGATGAATCATCGCCAGGGTCAATATACCGTGAGTATGACGATCTTCGATAGGTATGTAGGTACATCTATTTCCGGTTACACTATTATTGGTTTCGAGTCAATAAAATTTACGGAAAGTCTGTGAGCAAATTTTTTTGGAGGCGATTCTGTTATACTGTGGTGGAAGTCGTATAGACATTCCGCAGTTTAGGTGATGCAGGTATCCAAGGAATGTCTTAAAGATTTTGCGTTTTCAACAACAACAACAACAACAACATCAGCCTATCTCAGTCCACTGTTGGACATAGGCCACCCCTAATGAGCTTGCCGCATTCAGCGTTTGCCTGCAGAGCCTTTCGCGTCGTAATCCCACTGAACCAGAAGCCGTGATACATTACGTTTGCTGATCCGCGTTTTCGCTGAACAATATTAATAATAATACTTGGCCATCTCTTCTTTAGTTTGAAAGAAGATTCGTAGACTTAAAGAACTTCTACAAAGATAACTATGCAATTCTTTCCTTTGAAACATTTTGAAACACAATTCTCAGCGAGGCCAAAAACGGCCGCCTCAGCACCACCTTATTTTTCCTGCTTCTCTGAAAGGTACAAACGATATGCCAATTTGTAAAGCCTGCGAGTAGATAATAGGTTCCGAGATGGGTACTTGAGGATACTCGAATGAAGGAAGTTACCTAATTGTTAGCTGGGAAATTGTTGTTTGGTAAGGGAAAGGTAGAATGCGGGAACTACAATGAGTTTAATGAAATTGAAGTGGTAAACGACCGTACCGTTTTTTTGTTTTTTTTCATGGTCGTTTGAAATTTTTATATAGATAATATCTTGGGACAATTGTCAGGGGATTTGATCCTAAATAAGCAGTTTGTATTATGCTAATCAGGCTGTTGATAAACTGTCCGTACACGGGCGTATATAGTTAATTTTACATCCAGGGTAAGAATCGATTACATTATCCCCTGCTCAATAGACAATTTCACTAACCAACAGGCCGCTCAAAGTTTATACACCTTTCTTACTACGAAGTATTTCTTGGAATCTTCTTAAAGGTTCTTATCGTTAAACTTTAGCCTAAGTAGAACAGAACCGTTACGATTAAGTGCACACGACGCGAGTGTCGGCGACACGAGACAGAATCTCTCAATAATGTCATCCAGTGACATCCGAGAGAACAATGACAAAAGCTGATTGATGGACAATAGTAGATGTAATCGGGACAAGACGCACCTGTTGCTGACAGACAGACAACTGAATGTAACGAGAATTGGATTGTCACAAATGCCGTATAAGCCTCTGGTAACATTTATATGACTTACAAATTGGTGTAGCCCGTTTTTTTATCTGGAACAGTCCAACTTGTCACTTTCGAATCTGTGTTTGCTGCATAATTGTGACCACTGTTAGCAAGTACGGATCCAGTGTTTCGCCTAAATATAACAGCATGTAATAATCCTATTAAAATAATAATTTGCAACTATATTAATAAATTATATTTTTCAGCATTTCAATGATGCAGTTCGGGTTAATGGTCAACCTAGAACCTGTACTTCGTTCGGTTGCTGTGTTACCTACTAAAAATTTCAATTTAAAACACGTTACGCTTGTAATAAAAGATACTAAGTTTATGTTTCTAAGACGAATTTCGAACTATGACTAATTAGTTCGAAATTTCGAATAGGCCGCAATGTTCTATATATCTACGACCTACATAGCATCTAACAAAGCAACCAGATAGTCTACTGCTGCTGTTTTATATGCGAATTGTCTGCGACCAAGTTTTTTATTGAACATGGTACTGCTAATACCGATCTGTTTTTGTTCAAAACTTCGGTATAAAAATTCTATGAGCAGCATGCTTGTAAGCGTATTATGTAGTGCGATGGTGTCTATTCCGTGACACATTTGGGTCAACAGGCTGTGGCTTGCTGCGGGCAATTTCCGCCGCTTCCGGCGCGCGAGTGCAGGCGTTGTTGTGTGTGACAATCTTAATGTTGTAACGAATAATGCCGATCGCTGCGCTGTGTGCTGGCCGCTTTTAGTAGCGCGGCGTCGCTTTTGTGGTCGAAGGTTATAAAGGTTATTGAAGGGAAACTTCTTTAGGCACGACACGAGAGTTATTCGGAACTTTTTTGAACGGAAGTAACGTTCAGGAGTAGTTTTAGTCTATTTATTACTAAAACTTTTTATATAATTCCCGCATTTACTTTTTTATGTGTAAGATATATGTATGTATTTTAATTATTTATACCAAATAGTCGACACTTAATCTTGAAAAATAATTTATTTTAATACTTCAGTACTCATGTTGATTAAAGTTGATAAAACGGCGGAGAACCAAACCGGCAGCCATTTTGGATTTTCAAAATGATGGGAAAACATGAAAGGTGGATGTTTTAGTTTTTCATTATGAATTAATTTAATTAAAAAGTTAATATTATGCTTATAATGTTAATGTTGCACATAACCTAAGCGAGAAGTCAGATATTGCACATCATATGAAGCTACTGTAAGGCTCACTTGAGTTTCTAAATAAATATTTTCGAATTTTTCAATAGTAAGTATATGCCCGTTATGCACAATTTCCAAATACAAAGCGCTCGTAACTCCGACGTAGTTGCTATTTGCAAGCGATCTGTAAAGTCCAGCGACGCGGGGTGCAGCAGGCATACGTATGGGTGACCGCAAGGCCGTTACTAGCAAATTTCCGAGAGCGATTCCATGCTTCGTAACTCACGACAATCTGTCCCGTTTTTTGTATCTCGTTAACCCTCATCGGAAGTATTGTAGGCGGTTTAAAAATATCCCAAAGTACAGTTGGTTGGTTACTAACCCGCATCTATGGACACTAGAGTTCCTCAATTGCAGGACGTAGATATCGGTGTCTAGCAGTAGAACGTTTAAAGTATTGCAGTCATGGATTATAATCCTTAAAAAGTCACAACGTGAGTATTGGATTGGCTGAAAAACCATTTTGGCGGTGAAAAAAAAATTACATTCGCAATAGACACGCTTCAGTAATCTCAAGCCGCATGTGTTCACAAACATTGTACAAACGTATTTTCGGAGGGCCGCAGTTTATATAAAAACTAGCCGCTGCGAACTGCAGACCTTTTCCCATTTCTGCGTCATATAAATAACTGATACATATATATTGCGATACATGGCTTGACGAACAGTGCGTGACACATATTCTGACAAATAGATATGTGTGTGGGGATGCGGGGGCTGTATGCGATCGCCACTTTGTTATCTTTTTTGTTATCCCTTTTGTTATTTATTTTGTTACGGATGTTTGATGTAGCGTGATTGCGTTGTTATAACGCGGAGTTTTTTTTGTGTACAGGAAATTGAAAGTGGGTTTTCTTGTTATCTGTATAGTGTTATATAAAATCTGTTGATTCATTTTTAGGTTTGTTACCTACGGCTATCTATTGCAATTATTCGATTCATGGTTTTTTTTTCTGTGCTTATTATTTTGCCGTTTGTTAAGATTTTTGTCCGTTCACCCGTCTCTCATTACAACTTCTTTTTGAGATTGACTAAGTTGATAGAATAAAAAGGTTTAAAATCAGTAAGGACAACATATGAGTAGGAGAAAATTAACAGAGTCATTATTTAAAAACATCACCCTTACTTTCGTTAAGATAAATGTATCCCCTTGATACTACACGATGACTCGAAATGCACGCGATGTCAACATAAGGCAACTCGAATAAGTACGTTGGTTGCTACGACTAAAATCGATAAAACAAAACTGAAACCAATAATAAAAAAGCTAAACGAAATATTAAACCTCAGAAAGGTGCACAAATTTATAGGAGGCTTATAAAGTGACAAGCTCTGACAAGGGTCCGTTGTGATATATGGCGGGGAGGTTTGAGAAAATCCAAGAAAATCGAATATATTTCCCGAAGTGGGTGAGTTTTATCTGTAAGAGCATTTTGACTGCAACTCATTTTTTAAGAAATTTGACTATGCAAATATACTTCATACCTCACTAAACTTAATTGTGAAAACCGAGTGTAATCTTTGAAAGAATAAAAGGATAGCTTAAATATTAACCAAATTAAGAGATGTTTTCATTAAAATCCAATTAGCCAACCTTCAGGCGAGCCGCTAACGAACTGCTCGTCTTTGGTCTAAATTCTAGGGTCTAAATTGTGCCGTTATGAACAGTCATTTGTTTCAATAATCACGTTGGTGATGTATTCGTACAGCAAAATTGGTAGGAATATTTTTACGGTGTGCTCCAAGTTTTTGCTGAGGTTACCAGAAACGTTCCGCAAGTGGTCGACAGGTTCAAATTTTTATAAACCTTTTCGTGCTTCCAAAAGCAAATGAGTATTAACGCAACTCTTAATCACGGGTGTCAGTTATTAAAAAGCGAAGACATGAAAAGTGTTGTTTATTAAGAATTAACCAAAAGAAACGTCATTACCTAGTCCATATCTCCAACGAGCATCTAAGCCGGAAGCAGGTCCAGCTATGATGCCTTGATTAATATACGAATAAATTCTTATAAATCAGGCACGTGACCCAAATCGAAATACGAAATCTCTACTCCATCAAGTTGTGGCTCTATTGTTGTATAAATAACCGCCTTTGCTTTTGTACAGTGACGAGGGTAGCCTGAGAAATTCTATAGCAATGAATGACGGCTTAGGAGATTGACTGCTTGAAGGTAACAAGTTCCAATCAGAGTTGCTTAGCTAACAAGTTCGAAATAGATTTTTGTGTAGTAATTTCTCAATTTCCTGTTTCCGGCAAATCTCATTAATTGTCTTTCACCTGCGGCCGCCTAACTCATCATTGCCGAGTGTGATTGAAACTAGAAGCGCCGAACTTAGCACAACATGATCAATCCAATACAGATGGGTGATACCGAGTAGTGAGAAAACTAGCATCTCTTATATATCTGTAACACTCTTGAACATTTAATGACTCGTGTCCAAACATATCAACCAGAATTAAGTATTTAACTTTCCCTCTGAATCATGGACTTTCTCATATAAATAATAAATTTTTCCTTTGATATATAAATCTCTTGAGTTGATATTATGAATATGGAATTTTCAAAGGTCCTAAATGAGACTTACTATGTAATGTAATAAATTAACTATTGAAGGAACGCAATGTGGGTGTATCGTGAAATTAGGTTAGTCCGAAACTGCTATGTAATTGTTATAAATGAATAAAGGAAAAGGTCTCGTATTTGAAATGGAAAGTGCTTGATAAGGTTAGCGAGATAGCCTTGTAGCTATGGCCTCTTTTCCGTAGGGTATAAGAATGATAAATTGAGTACGATCACTCCTTCGTGCCAATAAAATGTTAAAAACGTTGAGAATTAACAAAATATATTTACACAAACCAGAATATAACATATCGAACTGTACTGTAGCGGCAGATTTGCGGACGCCACACTGACTGGCTTTAGTTGCAGATATTACTAGACGTAATTATTAAAGCCCGGTAAGTAAGAGACCATATATATACACATATATCTGTGTTCACCATTGTCTGCAAATCTCTTCGTAATATCGTTACAATAACGAGTCACTTTTATAAACAAAAGGCCCTAGTTCAACGAAAGGTTTTTTTTGTTCCATTTTCTTTTTCCTCAAGTCGCTTGTTGACGAGCCGTACCCGTTTGTAGACAACAATTTATTAATAGCACTCGACGGGCGGGTGTGTGGTCTGTGTGCTAGCGAAAGGTACAGCGAGTGTAGTTCGGTTCGCGTTGTTTGATGTAGATTTGCGCCGGGTCTAGCTGGTATACTAAGTAGTATTCTAATACTAAGATTTTTTGACCATCAAACGATGCTCTTCGGCGCAGTTTCAAATTCCACGCGGTTGCAACGATTTGAGAACCGCAAGATGTCTTCAGTTTTTATAGTTACATACATATGTATCTGCTGGCAGTTGGCGGAGTACAGAAGTGTTTTCAGCTGTCGAAAGCGATTTTGGTGCTCATTTTTATCGTTTGTTATTGTTATATTATTACACCAGGTTTCTTACGTAGTAGGCGAAGATCGTATCTTTGTAAACATATTTATATATACTTCCAAGTATTTTAAGTCAATAAAATAGATAATATTTATTTAGCGCTTGTACATCCGCTGACATACGGAACACCGACTGAAACAAGTCGTTCTGCTTCTCGGTAGCCCATTATAATTGTGGCTCTTCGTCTTAAGTATGGACATCATTACTGCACCAGTAGCGCGGGGCTGATTAATGTTGACCGGCGAGAACATGTTGGTGTACGCGGACGTGTTCGTTTGAAAAATATTCACATATTATTTCCGACATGATAGTTATTTATTTTTTTCACTTCACGTCTAGTGTTAGTCAAATTAGCCATACATTCAGACATATAATAATTGTGTCAGTCGTTGTAATACAGCTGAAAAATCTGTTGGATTTAAGCTTTCAGTAGTAGGTATTTTAAAGCTGCCCTATTCTACCGGTAAGTAGCAGTCAGAACTCATGAGGCGAAATTCGGTTCGAAAGCAAGTTATATTACCAACAGGTTACAGGCAGGCGTAATCATTGTTGATATGCTCACAACCAGTCGTAGTTAAGATTTAGGACTCTATTTATGTTTACAGTGTATAATATTTGCAATAAACGTTAAACAGGTTACATATATGGTTAATTGATGCTGTTACATGGAGTGCGGAAAAACACACTTTCCCCCTACGAGTGCGTTGTATACAATTAAGTTATAAGTTTGATGCTAGCAATTCACACTCGTTGAGTGAAGACGAACGGCAGCGAGTGCGAGTGTGAAGAGAGTCAACTCGTGTAAACTCCTGTGCATATGCCTTGACTTTTTTCGTTAATTTGGGAAAATCTCACAGAGGCGAGTGGCAAACGCGAGCAGCTGCAACTGTACTAGCCAAATACGTGGAGAGGGTCCATTCGCTTCGCTATCATTCGTCAAGTAATTCGCCGAGCGCTTCACCGAGCGTGAAGTGGTAGCATAAAATACATTACAATACAATTAAGTTATAACTTTGGTGCGCTCAATATCAGTTGCCAATTAAAATAGTTGGTGATGTTGAAGCTGGGAGCATGCTCGTTTATGTACTTTTTTTACAATATGAATTCTCCTAAGTAATGTAAAACAAGGTGTCGACATATAATTAACTTCCGCTCCGCTTTTCGCTCTCACTGTCGTCGTTTATGAACAGGTTGACGTACTCGGCAGGCATTTATATAATTGCACTCACCTCAGATATGGACATCATTATTTCACTTATTTCCACAAGATCTTCATCGATGTTTAAACGAATATTAATTGGGACGATGTTGTGATAATAACTGTAGATAAGTGATGTTAAACTTTTATAATATTTGTAACAGACAGACGTAGTAGAGGGGCTAATAGCACTTTGTTGAGTGCTCTTAATGTACTATGTCAAGTAGGATTGATTCCTATTTTACTTCACTCGGACAAGTGACTCTATAAATAAGATAATATCAAAGGCCTACCAAGTTAGTGAAGTGTTCTTCAACAAGGGTGCTGGAGAAAACTTGAAATAAACTGATCCGAACCCTATTTATTTCCATAACGTAAAAATACTACCACGTTGATCTAGTGGTTGCGAGCCCGTTACTGAGCTGAGATCCTGGTTCTGTACCCGAATCGTACAAATTATTATTGTTTTTTTGTTCATTTGACATCCCCGTAGGAACACAGGGTCTGGTTTTGTGCCCTGTGCAATAGGTTCACCCCCTACTCCATGTAACGTAGAACTTAACTAGTGAAAAGTGAGAATATCAGACTAATCTGACTACCCATTGGAAGCAATACAGGCGGGATATTATGTTAACTATAACGTGCCCTAATTCGCGGCTGTATTGTCGTAATAAAAGTAAGGCGAATTTTCTTCTTCGTTGAGCTGTCGCGTGTTATAACCGAGTCAAACCGGTATGGAAAGCTGCTCATTGAGCTGGCGTCACGTCGCCGTTGTCTATAGATACAGCAGATTTCGTCATGGGGGAGTTTTTTGGAGTCTGACCTGTCTTATGAGTGAGCGCATTGTAAGTTAATTGTGTCTGTAATTGAACGATAATTGTTATTAAGATGTTTCTGTTGTTACCATGATTGGTTATTCATTTATCATGTTTGTTCATAGAATAGTCTGTAAATATGATAAAAAGTGTTAGTTTTTAGTAGCGTCTTTTGTAACTTTAACCTAGATATAATATAATTATGTATGTATATAGTAAATCAAAAGATAGTGGATTGCAATCGGTTTCGTCGTTATTTCGTTCTCGTATCTACTTTAAGCTACGGTTAGTTAATTATGTAAGGTGCAGTGGATTCATTATAACAAAATAAATAACCGCCGCGTTTTTTTAGAAAAACATTGGCCACGTGTACTCCTGTCTCTATGTTTTCGTTTGTTCCAATGGTTACCTGAAGGAGATCGCTACTCTTTTGGTGATTTCGTCTGTTTTATTGTAAAATTTAAAACTTCTATAGTTTGTTTTATTTCCCACCGGTGTACAAATAAAAAGTTTGCACAGACTAATTGGATGCACAGAAGTACTAGCAACTACATATGACAAGACAGTACAAATTGAACTTTCGTATTTAACAACATGTAGTTTCTATCACGTGTAGTTTCTATCACGTGTCCAAATGTGGTCGAAGTTTCTCTTTTCCATGAAGCAATAAAGACATTCTTTCCAATACTTAACAACAACCGTGCCATGAGCCGAGGATAATACTTGCCGTCTACGTTAACACTACACCTCGAGCCACTCAGTTTGGATATCCAGCTAATTAGGCGGAAAGAATCCGACCCGTTCTCGCCGAGCGTGCAGATTGCCACACAACTGCATTCAAATGAGCGCAGCGACCTCTTTATGTTAATTTAATGTACAAAAACCTAAAACGTCTTCGCATAGTTTTAAATATCTTTTATATTTGAGACAATGTGCGTTTTAAAGAAGTGTCTTATAACCCGTGAAAAAGCATCTTAAGCTATATAACCCCAACCGATTAAGTTGCCCATTGCTGATACGTTTGGTTTGGATTTATAACGCACGATTAGCTTAGTAATGTTCTTCTAAATCTAAGACGGCGGACAAAAGTTTCTTATTCGTCCACATGATACGGATATCAGATGAAATAGTCGGCTGAGAAGAATACGAGTAGTTTGTTCTAAAAAAACCTTTTTAACATAAATAGGCATATTCTAAAATATCCAATCGACGGCAACACAAGAGAAATTAAGCGAATTTATTTGCTGAATTTAAATTGAGTCTCAAATTTTACCAGCCCGGTAATTTTTGTAATTATAAGCTGGTACACTTCATATTTCGGCTTCAACGTATACAAACAGAAAAAAAAAACATTTTTCTAAGGCGGCACTCGGGTCATCATAAGGACTTTTTTATTCACGATTTATTTATCCAGACCGTCATTATAAATAAATAAAATCTAGTAAAAGACGTAAGGATATCTATTTACTTATTTCAAAGGCTGATGTTTACTTTTAATTGGAAGACGAGTAATTAAGCAACGTCTCCTCCATTGGTGGTCTATTTGCTAAGAAGCCTTCAAATGAACTCATCCATAATTAAAAAGCTTTAATAGATGTTTCGTCATATTTTTTTTAAATTAAGATTTTGCTTTGTATTCGAATATATATCAGTGTCTAGGTAAATGGGAGTAGGTAAAATAATTATTACACTTACATTTTGCCTGTTTAAAAAATCGTCTTGATGCCGTGTGTCATTTTGAAGTTCATGATGGAATTTTAAAGCCTACTCTGATATGCTAGACGTTCTAGACGAGTACATTATAATAGACAGAAATTCTACGC
The DNA here is from genome assembly GCA_018244795.1 of Parelbella ahira ahira. Lineage (NCBI taxonomy): Eukaryota > Metazoa > Arthropoda > Insecta > Lepidoptera > Hesperiidae > Parelbella > Parelbella ahira. The sequence continues at coordinate 4,489 of DWME01004744.1, read as the reverse complement.
AACACAATCTATAATTTAAGAGCGTTTCAATAGCCAGTTTTTCTGTAGAATATTAACAAATGTCCTCAGAGCCCGGAACACGTAACGAGAAAACACCGCAATTCACATGTATGTATGAGAACAATTTCATTGATCGTCCACTCTAGCGGGTGAACGGGTGAGCTCTGATCGGTGTGCAATAATATAGGTTCGAAAGGGAATACTTCAATGTATATTTATCAAAGCCTCAGTAAGAGACATCTATGTAGGTATATCTCCACACAACGAGGCTAATCATGATAATTTCAATAAAATTTCAACCTGTTTCTATTTGTTTGTCTATTCGTTTGTTTGTTTCTTTGTTTCTTTAAAATCTTAATACGTAATATCATAATAATCTTATAGCGCGAATTAATAATTGCGTCAAGACCAACAACAGCAAGTACTTCGCTTTGTGATCGAAAAATATAGAGTTTAGAAACGTCGCCAATAGAAGTGACTTTGACCATGTTCGTTTTGTGTGCTCGCCCGGCCTGTACTGGTGCTCAGTAAAACGAGTACTTTGCTAATGGTTATGTTGAACGCATCAGAAATCTCCCGCTCCGGTGGCCGTTTTGCAATCATGGCTGTACCCACGGGAAAATGCGTATCCCGTTCTTTTTTCCAGTCACTTCATTCTTGAACGTGAATGCTCGCCAGAGTTTACTTTTTATATATTGTTAATGCTACTCATTTAATTTTATGCGTTTGTACCATTGCAGATATATTGCCACTACCGACTGTTGTGTGTATGTATGTGTCAGCCTAAACGTACATTTAAAGCTTTAATTTCGCTACGCCGATAAACAGGATAAACAGTCCGCTAGACAGGATACATAGTCCGATAAGGAGCATAGATAGGCTGTTAGTCTTAAGTACATAACTAATATTGTACATATCATTACTTATACAGCATTCTTTAAAGGCTTCTTATATCCTGAGCCGCAAAATAAGTGGTACCATCTCATTTAAACTAGTGAAATTTTAGACATCTAGAACTAATCTAAAAACTTCTTCGATAACCAATGGACATAATGCATTGGCTCGTCTTAGATTTATTTCTACAATGCCATCAGTTTCTTGTTACCATCGATCGATATTCAATGTAAAAATCGCTTGTCATGAGCACCATACTGTTTACCATAATTCGGACACTGCGGTACATGTCCCACTTTATCACGGGGACCTATTCTTGGCCCACATCTTTCTCATTATCAAAAGATTGCGGTCAAACGCATATTAAAAAAATAACATCGCGTCTACCTCCATCCGTGGCTCGCTGACACAGATACACCATTGTTTTGCTCCTTTTTTTAATTTTGCAGCGGGACCGCATTATTCCCTTTCTCAATAGACGTTCCTTTTTATCTCTACTCGTTTTTTATTTCTCCCGGCATTGTTTTGAGTGGCTCCTGCTGCACGTTGATTGCTTGTTTGCTGTTTATGTTTTTTGTATTAACTTTCCGCCGTATTACCTTACAGTGTAGTGCAAAATGTGTAACCATTGAACAGGTGACTTTGAATATCATCTGCCGATGGGTTTTTATGAGCGTTGCAGTTTTAAAAAGTGTAGTAATTATATATATTTGTCTGCTATGGATGAGTTTGTCGTAACGCCTCGTGTATCGGATCACAACTATTATTTATTGACAGCGAAACGGTTTGCGCCAAAACTGTGTTATGCAGCTGTGATATATCGTTATGTGATATTTATTTAAAAATGTACGGTGGTGACTATCTAGACTTGTAGTTTGAGATAGATGTTGAATTTTCAACAAATTTTAAACTTTCAAAAGCTATAAAGCAACCAACGCGGCGCAGTAACAATATTCAGGTGAGTGTAGCTAGATGGCGCTGTGCTCATATCTATGCATGGAATAAGAAAATACCTAGTAGACTATATGACCCCCAAACTTTGCCCGGCGACTAACTGGTGTTTTATTATTAGTTTCGCATTAGCTTTATTGTGCCCCCAACTGATATTACGTTGTTACATATACGGAAACTAAATATTAGCAAACACATTACGTCACACGTTGGTTAGGTCAATATTATATACTAATAGTATTTTAAATATTTCAAGACAAAACACCCATCTATATATGTAACTATGTATTGTCTGCTAGGTCACTCAGCTCCAACTTGAAACTAATTCGTATGCATAGAATAAGACAACAGCGCGACCTTCAAACTTTGATTGTGATGTTTGGGGGCAATAGTTAGGGAACACCTAATTCTATTTCTAGCTGGAGTGTTGGGAGAGTCTTGGTGAGTTCTACTGGCAATTTAATTATTAACACACAGTGTAATTTCAGTCCATGAATAATGAAACATGTGTCTAATCTACAGGCAATTTTTTTCTTCGTCCTTAAATTCGAGTACGTTACAGATGTAACTGAATGAAACTGAATGATGAAACTGAACAGACGCAATGAAATTTATTGAAAGGATCGGTCTCGATTAAATTCAAAGATAGCTTAAAATCAAGCCCATTCCCCGCTCATTTCTGGTTGGTTATTAAAGTTGTTGTACGATATATGATTATATGATTTATTCAAACCAATCTTATGCTTTTCAGTAATCAAATATTTCAATAATTTAATCAAGTACTTTTGATATAATCATATCGAGAGACATTTCTGTCGTTGAATTTACCCTCTCATCTCTCACATCCAACCAGAAGCAAAACACCATGACACGTGACAAAGATGTTTATTTAAAAGCACATCTGTTATATAATCAGTGTTATACTCAGAACTACTCGAAAAGTTTCTACCTGGTGACCCGTCAAGTATTGACAGATGTTATCATGTGCCGCGTTGTTTGCGTTGCCCTTTGGATAATGTTGACTGATCGTTCATCTGTCCCTACTTTTATCGTGTTTGATGCCCTTCATTGCGCACACGACAAGCATGTCACGATGTATAAAAGAATTTGTGATTTAATTTGTAATTTAATAGTCGTAAAAAATAACAGCTATATGACTTAATGATGTAATTAAATTAAATTTGATAACCTATTTCTCGTGTGTACGTACTAGGTCCTCATCAAGATGCATGTAGCGTTCTGAACCATTGTATTCCATGTCGCTCATTAATTGGGTAGTTCATTCTCGTTGTTGGCTACACTCATAAAAAATACGCCCTCTGTTCTTAGTATCCTAAATAAATATTCGAATTTAAATTCACTCTATAATATTGCAAATTTTACTCTGCCATTGAAGGAAGACGGAACTTAATTTTTTTTTTCATTACATACGCGAACCATCCTCATGTGTACAAAAAAAAATGTAATAATCATTTAGCAGAGGCTCATGTATAAAATAATATGCTCTCGTAATATTTTCACCGCATTTTGCACTTTTCATGATTAAAAATGTCAGCTTAATGTGACACAGTTTCTCTCGCGGTATTAAAGTGACACACATTTTTACTGGACTGTAATTATTATTATTCTATTCGACGTAAATGTTGCATATGTGATAATCAGATGCCAAAATAAAACATTTGAAAAATAGTCTACGATTAAATGTATTTGATACCTGTAATGTACCAATGACATGATATATGTTAACATGTACTTAAAATAGACATCGAGTTAACTACGAGAGAAGCTTTTTAAATATTTTCGAAATACGTTAAATCAGTCTTAATTTATATCGTTAGCTAATACTTATACAATCAATTCGAAAGCGTTTAGGCAGATTTAAAGACATTCAACGCGTGGTTCGCTCATCCTATCTTTATTGGGTCTTTCTATAAAAGCATAATGAAGTATAAACTTCTGTCAGATGAGGAAACTGATTCTTGCATTAAGTCTGATTTAAGTAAGACGGAGCGTGCAATCATGTCTTTTTTATGTTACGTATATTAATTGTAGATTTGTCCAGCTTAGTAATTCATAAAGCTTAAGCTATGATGTAAACGTAACTGGTGACACGTCGAAGTTTAGGTACTACACTCCTCTGCCTACTCGTTCGAGGTTTACAGGCGTGACGTTCCGTCTAGCTTAGTGACAAAATGTTTTTTGTATTTAAGAAATTTACCAATCCGCCGTTTAAGTAATCACTAACAAATAAATCTTCTTTAAAGCAATACATGATATCCATATTTATATGATGAAATTTTAATCTAGTCCTAGATTTTCTTGATAAATTTATGCGAAACAGTAGCGATATACATAGTTGTAAGACATTAGAAGGAAATATTGGACCTTAAAAGCATTGTTCACACTACAATTCACACTACTGTCGGCTATCTAGTCTATGCGCCAGTTCGCACGTAAATCAATCAGCCGAGAGTCTGCGATGCGTGTAATTGACGTCGCGGGGACTTGGTTTGCTCGTTGCATCTATGCACGAGTTGCGTTCCGTTTTGCGTTACGTTGCGATTTTCAAAGGCATACATACATTTTACAGACAAAGAGAATCATCAAAATTTGTTTTTTTAAGATAACCAATCAGATAATTTTG
>DWME01004743.1:0-15895 GCA_018244795.1 Parelbella ahira ahira | reverse complement strand
CCCTCTCAATATGAGAGGAGACCCATATTCCAACAGTGGAATGACTATGGGTCGATTATTATTATTATTTATTATTTAATTGGTAACAGGACTGCATCAATCACGATTATTATTTTACTACCATCATTGGATTGATAATTTTAGGTTTTCGCTTTTCAGTACCAACTTTCACAGATGATTGTACGTTCCCACAACACGGTGAAACTTTCCTCTCACCTCTGGTCGGATTTACTCGCATTCAATAGAATGAACACTGATCGAGTAAACAGTGACATTGCCGTTGTACACTTCTGTTGCCACAATCCGATATTTAGGTTACATCCAAACTGACTCCATTGTGCGAAGTGAAATGTTCTTACTTATTTTTGGTTAAGGCACGAGACTATAGCGTTTTGGACGCTAAGAACAAGCGTAAATTGAAATTTATAATAATAACATAATAATATTTATATTTCGAATAACCAAGACTCATATTTTTTACTATTACGTGCCTTATTAAGCACATAATTATGTTAGTGTTGATCTTAAATTTATTTCTGAAATCAGGTTAATTAGTAATTTGCTTTTATTTTTCGTTCCTTCGACCAAAATATTATTTACAGCGTATGTCAATAATACACTATCATATGTATTATAAGTACAATTATGGTTAGTTTAATATTTGGTCGCATTCCCACGTGATGGTGCGCGCACATGCGTTATAAGATAAAGCACGAGCCTAGGAAGAGTATACTGACACTTGTTTTAGAGAGTCCGAAGGGTCACGTGTACGGAAACACAGACAGTAGTGATATAAAATTAAAAGCCCATCGCTTATAACTTGTGCCGCTAAATCAGCAATGTTTTATTCAGCCGCAACTCGTTAGCGCAGCGCATTGTGGCCGCTGAGCGCACCGACAGAGCGGTCACATTCCCTCAATGAAAAACTGATTTTGCGAATAAAGCGTTCTTGTTCCAATTCGTCATTATATTCTATAGTTCAGGCAAAATCTATTCTCGTAATGAGGTTCGGATATATATGATTGTATGTCAATTATAGTACTAATATTGATTACACTTCTTCACGCTACGTTCTTTACGGGGTATTTACGAGGTAATACTTGAATAATGTAGGGTGGGTGTTTACAATTTTTGAATCTGTGCTTAAGAAAAGCCTTATCCAAATTTCGGTCCATACTCATATACGATCGATGATGTAATCCATGATTACATATCTACTAGAAGTGCTACAGTTGTACAGTATTATATATTATTCATGACATTTAAATTTACATTTTAAATAGTATATTCAAAACATCTTATTGGGAACATAATTTTCTTCTTCTTGGTCTCTCCCTTTTTGGTCTACAGAATTTCACGAAGATTGAAAGAACGTAAGTTTTAGACTATTACACTACATTCTAAAAGTTGTAGTAATGATATTTAATTACACTTACTTTTCTCACAGGCAACAGCGATGTATTCTGACTTATTCTCAGCGAAAATCGAACCAACGACCTGGGCTGAAAGGTCAGATCCTGTAACAAATGAAACAACAGACTTTGAACGATCTGTGTATATATTTTACGACTTTGTATATATTTTAAGTCATTAGCGCCCCTTTATTATTTTTAGCTGTAGGTATCGTTTTTCGTGAAAACAAAATAGACTTTCATTAATTATCGGGTACTCAAATTGAGTTCTACTAATTGATGTCTTATGTTCCTTTTGAAATTTCTACGTATTTGTAAGCTTATATCATGTAAGTTCAAGCCTTTATATTAATAAATATAACTAACGGATTGCAATGAATCTCTATAGCGGAGTATTACATATGTATCTCTATAGAATCTTTTATTTTCCCGCAATACATTAATTGCTGCATGTAGGCACAAGTTAATGCATTTACTTGCTATGGTCAATAAGTGGGTATGTTTAATATCAAACACCTATGAAAATGCTTTATGTTATTAGAAAAATGCATTTTACAAATATACTAAGGAAATCCGTACCCGAAAGAGTATTAAAAATTACCTTTAGAACTAATATTTACAAACTTAAAAAAAATGACAGACGCTTATATTTAAAATATTAATATATAGGTACGTTCAAGCAATAAAAACCTTGATGAAAAATTTATTGACTGTATTTGATTTTACGATTTATAAACGAAATAGCAAGCCAATTAATGGTAAATTTGACATCCTATCAACGTAAATTCAATCATAGGTGATTTAATTCTGTATCGTAAATTGCTCAAAATGTCCACAAACATTTGAGTCGATGTTGTTGCAGAATTGTTATGTGCCTTTCCATATATTATGTACATAATATGTATGTAAAATTAAGAGTATATCATCACTATCATTGTATGATGTGGTCAATAGATCATATAATTTTGAGCTAGTTTTATATATTCACATTTACATATGTGCATACCTAAATAGAAAATTAAAAATCGTTCATTCGAAAACCGGTAACGGTAACCAGTAACTGGTAAAAAAAGTAACATCGCGCCTATACTCCCCGAAGGGGTAGGCAGAAAAATGCAATACACTCCTACGTTTCACCAGTTACGTTATAGTCCCTAGAATAGGTGGTGAGCCTAAATCCGGAATACAAATCTGGACTCCGAATCCCTACTACCAAAACTGTTAAGTTAGATATCCAATAGTACCCGACGCTGGATTTGAATCCAAGACCTTCCGATCGGCAGTCACGCTTACAACCGCTCGACCAACAAGTCCGTGAAAAGGAAAAAACATGTTTAAACCATTACACTCTCTTTTACTTTATTTAATTTCTAAATTAATTCATAATGCGGACAGGGCATGAGCCGAGTAATTTAAAATACCGCAAGATATCGAAATATCCCACAAATAACAGTCGCGTGGAAATACTTTTTTAAGAGTTTCATGTGGTCTCACAGGTGTTTATTACACCATCCGTATGGTCGCAGGCGGTCTCACTGGCGCTTATTACGACAAACATATTAAGTATCAAACAGTTGCGAAATCGCAATAAGCTCATCAGGTTCGGTCTTCATATTCACTAATGTATTAGTGACATACTGCTTCTCCGGGTGTTACCCTTAGTTCCTATATATAAAAAAAAAATTCTACCCAAGTTCTCATTTCATCAGCGTATAGCATCTAGCATCAGCATTTTAGTGTTCATTATCATGTTCATTAGATTAACCATTTTGTTCTTGCGAGTATCCTAGCGTGTTTTATTACGTTTTATTTGTAGGCATTTGTTGCAAAGATTAATACTTTGTTCATTATTAATAAATATATTATCCTTAATTTCCTAAATGAAAGTAAAAGTAAAGTATAGTAAAATGTATTAATAGCTATAGTAATATTTTACAACGACACGCCATTTATGAATTTCGATATAATATTCTAATTGCTAGAGTCACCTGTCGGTGGTAATTTAAATTAAAAGTCAACGTAAAACCTGCCATAGAAAAACGACTTTTTAAGTGAAAGCCAAAAATATAATAATATTAGAACATAATACCACGACATTAATTGAAAAAATATTAAGTTACATTTATTGTATTATTATACATATTATTCGACATATTTTTAATACGTCCTTCAATAGTCTAAACATTTATAATATAATTTTATTCTTCCTAAATTTTCATTTTTATTATATCAACACGACAAGTCCCTTATGGGCTACGCAGAGAGCACCGAGTGCCGAATATCTGTATCGTTATAGTCTCGACGTGCACATTCATCGCTGTCTGTATACACGCAAGGCGGTTTCAGAGACTTATAACATCAGTCTATTCACCATCTTACTTAGTGACCTCTAAGTATATAGTCAGTGAGATAAGCTTTTGCTACGAGTTGTGGTAGAACACCTAGGTACTGTACATCCTCACCGTCCTTATGCTTCAAATGTTACATCGATAAAAAGATAAATGAACAAACACTCCATTCGGCGATATTTCAATATTATCGCGAAGCCTGTCAGGTGAACAATGGGCCAAAAGCTATGAGATGAAGTGGAATCGTTAGTCAGAACGAAGCCTACCACACGAGACCGCCACTTCTATTTTATACAACATAGAGCCTATATTCGTTTGTGCTCTTTATTAAATAAGAAATATAATAAATTAGAATTATGCAAATTGAGTTGAGACGCGCGATATTAATCTTTTCATTATTAATCTTTATATTTTTTTATCTTTTTATTATTATTAAAATCTGTGTCAAGGTAACGTTACGAGAGAACTAATAAAGGAGGATACTTAACGTGCGAAATCTTTTGTAGTACAAGGTTACTTTTAGAGGATAGGCAGAAGCAGTGCAACTTAATAGAAATAGTCCAAGATAATACTGTAAATTCGATAACGGATTAAATAGCATCTTTTCGTATTAAACACTCGCCATAATCCATTAATAAAGAAATATAGACAACATAGACATGCCAAATATCCGTTCAGACCTGACACATATACATATATCTAGTACATTCACCGGTCTCTTCATACATGCACGCCGGTTTTGAAAACTTTGGACTCCCTTATCAAGCAGTAGTTTAACTATGACTACGTTGGACAAGATGAGTCTTGGTTTCCTTCGGCGACAACATCCATCAAATTCCAAATTTTCTACCACTATGCGCAACCACGTTCTACGTGTAGGTACACTGATATCTCAAAATATAATATTACCAGTATTATGGTTATATTCCTCAATAAATAAAAGCATAAAAGCTGGCAATTAATATGAAACAAAGATTAAACGTTCCGTTATAAATAACGTACCTACGGAAAGGCAAACAATTTCATACTTTTATTGCTGCAATTAAAACGTGTGCCATAACGTTTCTTATAGTTCTAACGTGTACGTTAATAGAAAAATGTTCATGAGCTCGTAAATTTCACTTTATGTTCCAAATGTGCATTTACGTATTGAATTCGTTCATATTTTCAGCTATAACTCACTTTGTGTAAACACGAATCTGCATGTGCTTAGCATGTTGCATGTCAGCATGAACTGCTCTGCAGCGCATAATTTTTTATCTAAGTATTATTCGTTAGTGTGGTGATAGTTTCACGTCGAGATATAAAAAGCTAATAATACTTTGCCTGGTTCCACGATCGAACCCACTAACGCTTGATTAGCAGTCGCGCTTGCAATCACTCGGCCAATGCGACAGTCACTTTAACAATGAACACTTAACTTCACACTTAACCATAACGTAACATTTAAATAATAGTGTCTTTAAATGTGTGATTTCATTTTATTAGTCGTTCATGACTTATTTTCAGAATTTGCTTCCAATTAATGGCGTTATTTAAAAAAAATATAATATGGTTGTCTTTTTTCAAAACTAACTTTTTACTAAATGTAAATTTGAGTATACTAGTTTAGTTATTATCAAAATCGGCTCAGACACATGTGTTTGGAGCATAGAATATTTCGCCATTTCCTCTACTTTTGGAATAGCCAAACACCACCCTGATGAAAAATAAACCTTGTAAAGTTGCAAGTGTAGACAAAATTGTTTGCATATTCATGCAGCGGTAGTCTGTAAGAAAGTTAACTTGAAAGATATATTACATACACTAGAGAATATGTTAAGCAAGTTTATGAAATGAAAAGTTTAAAAATCCAATATAGAAATATGTCTAAAGCTTTTATAGTCTTAATTGGTGAACAATTTGTAATTACGTATATAATTTAAAAGGCTGATATTGCTTAAAAAAAATAATAATAATCAACCCATTTGTCATTCCACTGTTGGAATATGGGTCTCCTCTCATATTGCGAAGGTTAAGGCCGTAGTCTGCCACGCTGGCTAAATGCGGGTTGGCAAACTTCACACACCTCAGAACATATTTTTTTTTTATAAATTCTAAGGTGTGCAGGTTTCTTCACGATGTTTTCCTTCACCATTAGCAAGTGATATTTAAACTTAAAACGCACTTTATAAAGAGGTGCGCGCCAGAGAATTGAACCCAGGACCCCCGGAATGAGAGGCTGAATTCTTAACCACTAGGCTACCACTGCTTGATACTCCTGATATTCCTTACACAATGAAAAATAGAGTTCGTAAAGATTGCCCCAGATACTGTCAGTATTAGACTGAGAACCTTGTACTCGTACTCTCGAATACATGTTATTTAAAATTATAAAACATAAAAGGCAGAAGTAAAAGTAATCGATAAAAAACTTATTCGATTCTTACCAATACGCTGAATAAGCTCTATGACTTACAAAAAATATATTCCGAATATATTAATATATTATATTCTTTTTAATGTTGTGCTTTAGCACCTAATAACAAAACATCGTTAAGGAATTATCGATTTGACAGGCCGCATTTTTACCTGTCATTTTAATTAATACATCCTTAACAGAACTTTTAACTGTGTTAAAATAACGCAACTTAGCCCTTAAGGTGCAATGTATAAATTGCAAATACTGTAAGCAATAAAAACATTCCACATTAATAAACTTGACGCCGCGATATTTTGCGCGGGCAGATTAAACAGTTAGTTTCATAATATAAAGGCATATGATATGACCTTTTTGTCTAAGCACATAAGTTTCAAATTCGGTCGCTTGGCGCGTCATTATCAAATGCGACAACTACGGCATATGAGACCTCCGGGAGGCATATAACTAAGTTATGTTTGACCATAGAGTAACATCATTCTATTTTACAGAAGCAATAGTTCCATTTTATATGGACATTTATGGTTAAAGTAGGGTAATAATAATATCTTGAGGACATCTCCACATACCGTCATCTGATCTCAAACTAAGCATCAAGAGATCTTGTGTTATGGACGGCTGATGAACTACATATATTTATATGTACATATAAATATATACACATATAAATATTTTTACACCCAGACACATAACAAATATTTGTTGTCCTCACCACACAAATATTTATTCTAAATTTAAATAATTTTTCATAATTTTTTACCCGTTATAAACTATTTACATCATTTTTATTTTTTACCTGTGTCGTTAAAGCTCCACAAAACTGCCGCGTTACTTCTGTGATCGTGTTTAATCTATGCTTTATTTTCGCAACATCTGGATTAAATTCTGTTGCTTAGCGTAGAAAATGTATAACTCGTTCACAAAAACAAGTGTTCTGTCGGAACTTCGCGGAAAAGTTATATTTTTCAGCCGCTCGGTATAAAAGTTTCACTTCAATTTCCTTGAGAATGAAATGAGGTACGAATAAAGTAAGGGTCTTTTGTTTGTTCAAAGTGAAAAGTTATATTAGATAAAAGTCAAACAGTATAATAATTATTGTTTTTCTTGTATCCATATGCATATAATTCATTATTAACATTTTAATTATATGTATTTTAATGAAATATGGAAATGTGGATTATTAAAAACGGGACCTTTTTACTATAGTTCGCTTTACTCGAATTGGCAATTGGAGTATTTTTCACAACATTGGCTGTAGACCCATAAATGTAAATATATAATATTAAAAAAAGTAATTCTGTCACTTGTAATACCCGAAGGGGTAGGCAGAGGAGTGTAGTACACTCCCACTATAATACACTTGTACCTTTATGAAAATTGCTGCAAAAAGATAGCGACCTCTTTCGTTTTTATTTCTCAAGCCACATCGAAATATTAGCGAGTAATAAAAGCATAAGATTCTCAAGATATAACTAGAATTTCACGTTATTAATATCAATATTACTTCCGAAATGGAGAAACTGGACCTCATGTTGTTGCAACATCGTACAATTTTCTTCAGAGAGCGCAGTTAAAACACGGAACAGAATTTTCAACATGTTAGTTCCGTTTGTGGCATTTTGTTGTGGTGCGGTCGGACTTTCCACATTAACTTGAACTACCTCGCCCCTCGCTGCAATATAATATTTAATACATGAGGATGGTGTTTTGGGGAAGTGAGAGTTCAGGATAGCTGGTTATGGTGTACGTGAGAGCATGCTTCATTTGTTCATGGCTTCGGGCAGTAGCACCGGAGCTATTGTTTATGAGAACTGCCAATTATGTCTTTACAATCCGCTTCTCTGGTTTTACGTTATTATTAAGGCTTCATGCCGGTGTGTGAGATGACGGAAAAAACTTTAATATAACCAATTTATTGTCTATCTGTTCGCTAGGCCCTTGTTGTTAATGAGGCATTCCTATATACACAAAATTTTAAAAGGTTAGGAATGAAAATACCCGTATAAAAATATTTGCTTAAAAAAATTCAAAACGACCGATGCAATCCTTTAAATTAATTTCTAAAAGACGATAGATATTTTATTCAAATACAGAACTTAGGGCGGTAGCGCGAATGGGACCATATTGGCAAAAATAGTAATGCTATAATAACATTATACGTCTTTTCAAAACATTACATTCGGTAAAAATATTTGTATAGATAATATATGTATTTTGAAAGTATTCAATTATTGAGTAACTGTACGGAACCGTCGACAATAATTACAAGTTACTCTTGTTTATACTTTAATAACACGTAGATAACACACAATTATTTAATGGTGTTGTACACACAATTTGTACAGTAATCAAACTGCCAGATATATCATATACAATAATGTCACTCATTAGATCGTTAAAAGCATAAATTTTGAGTCTTATGCGTGGTTGACCCTTGGTTCGACAAATATGGAGTTGCATTTCAGCAGGCCCGTTTGAGATATTTTCAATAAGTCTATTTCGTTTAACCAATAAGGGTCGAGAAAAACAGATTATTCTTCAACCTCTTACTGACATTGTGAAAAATGTATTTAAAAAATTCGTAAATATACATTTAATTGACAAACATATATCTGAATAACGTACATACTATAGCCGACTGGAGTGATAAGTTAAGTTAGGAGGTATAAAACTTATGAAAAATAGATTTCAAATGTTGATATGAACATAACGATACAAAAACGGCAAAGTAAGGATACGAACAGCCACGCAGAGGCCGTGCTGTGTTGTGTTGATGGTTATAAAACGTGTGAATAAAAGGCAAAGGCCGTGTTTACTGGAATGCACCTGCCGCTATACATTACACCGAGGTCCTGCCACAATGAGCCCCATTCACACACCCGTCATAAAATGTTCCACGTCTTCAATGCTCACAAAGAGCGAATTTTGAAAGCTTTATGTCAATACAACGTAAAACAAGAAGTGAGTTCAAATGCATCGCGAGGGCATTACGAAAACAAGAGGGTATAAGAAATAACTTTTTACTGGATTACAGATATTTATTACGTTGTAGATAAATTGTAAACAGTCCTATTTCTTACCTAATGATAAATGGTTACTCTAGCTTGTGGGATTCTCAAATAGAAATAACACTCAGACCCGCTACATTTGTGTTACGCATCTATGGATTAAATTAGTACACCTAGTGTCAATATTAATGCTCTCTTTGCTAAATATATAACACTGGATGACTAAAACTACGAGTACCTGCTCTACATATGTCATCCAAAAAATTATAGGCTCTTGAGATCTCAACTAGTACGAAAAGCTCTACCTGTCATATCGGTTACTATTATTACACATATTATTGTCATTAATAGTAATAACAAAGATTTCTTGAGGCAACTCGTACACGACCACCTGATCTCAAACTAGGTAGTCCGTGTTAGGGTGGCCAAACAGCTGGCAAATTGTACATATAATATAATTTTATTAACTACATGCTTTACACAGTAACAGTTACATTGTTAAGCAGTGAGATCATTATACCTTTGCCAACAGCCACAGGACTGTCACAGGTAAGTCCCAGTCGATTATTATTCTTATTATGGTAATATTACTAGTAAAACAGGTTAATACCACGAGATTGACGCTGTTTTTAAAGATGATTATTTTAAAATTTATGACAATCTCGTCAGAATACAGCATAAAATAAAATATAACTAAGGTAAATATTGTGTTTCATTTAATTGAGGTTTATCATTTTTCCGCAGCGTGGAATGGAAGCGTATTTAGAAATAAATCTTTTTCGGTTTTCATACAAGCAAATTTCTACAGAATTTTCAGTTTCTATAGAAATAGCGTTTACAAGTTTTGAGTGTTATATAGAAAGGCTTATAAATAATATTCCAAGAGTTTGAGTACAAAATCGAAAACTAAATGCAATGGATATTAAATTGCATGTACCTACTCAAAAACTTGACATTTCATAAATGATGACTGTTAAAATTTTGTTCGGTTTGGGTCTTCATAATTGTCTTTTTTTAGTGTTGTGTCCATTTCAGCATATATCCAACAGTTTACGAGTTTCCATCAAAAACTTTATTACTTTTGACAGCATACTCTTAAAACTCGCAGCACTACCATTACACATTATAAGCCGCCAACTGTCCAGCGCCGGCAACACGTCAGGCGATCGCCGCGAGCGCGGGTCCAAGATTTTTCTAAAAACCTCGTTACAGAGCTGCAGGGGACACTTTACGCCGTGGCTCACTCGATGTGATTGTTAACTACAGTACAAAGATTATAAGTTATCGGCGTTATTGGCGCACGATACCGAACTGCCGTAATAAGCCTCCGAAGGCATTTCCAATGTTCAGCCAGGCCCTAATCAACTCCAATCAGCGACTTCCTTCAAAGTTGCGAAACACTGTCGTTGATTTTAAAGATATCGTATCAAGAATGCATTAAATTCTAGAAAACATGTTCAGTAGCGTAATGTACGTGATTGAATGATGATGAATAATGGATATCTGCAGACAGTTTGGAATTTTAGTCAGAATTTGTCACCAATATTAATTATTCATTTTGATAAAAGTTTTTGATATCGATACATGTAAAATTTTCCGTTTCCTACGATTGTTTTTACAAACTTTATAAATAGTATCCAGACTCAATGTGCATTTCTACCGTGATTCAATTGTTATTCAAACGAACTGTGTTTCAGTATGAAGGGTGTACTTGCTGGTTCATTTAAATCATGAAAGTGTGGTTTCACAATGTATTACAACCTTCACTTCATCGTCAAGGAGTCACCTTAAAACCAATAAAGTAGTCTATGTTCTTCTCCATGCTTTAAACTATTTGCGTACCAAATCTCATCACAACCAGTCGAGCGGCTTAGTCCTGAAAGCGTAACAGACAGACAGAGTTAATTTTATATTAATAATTTTAGTATGGATTAAAAACTTTATTAACTGTAAGAAACGTTCCTAATTCTATAGTCCTATTGGAGGTCGCTTGCAATTATTCCTGGGTAGCAATGACTACTTGTGATTACTATCTGTTTATATTTCATCGCCTGTCAAAATTTAATAAAATAAAAGTACGTAAGTGTATAAATAGATTAAAATGCTCATAATCTTACAGCATTTGTTTTAAAAAGACAGTAAAAATGCGACCGCCGCCCGCTTGAATCAAAACAAACTTCGTAAGTACCCTTATTTTTATTTGCTCTGTGAGTCTGAACCCATTGACTATATCGCAAAGACCATGTACAGTCAATGGGTACTATACAACTCAAAGAAGAGACCTGTTCGTATTTTTTTAGTTCCGCTCGTAACTAAATACGCGGCGAAATGGAGTAAAAACACTGTGAAATCACTAATCCGACCTAATTTTGAACGCTATACGTCATATGAATAACGACTACTGGGCGTCAACTTGAAATCTTAATTCGAACCGTTTTAAAGCTTCTTGAAAGGATCGCGATGTTGGGACCGTCGCCCTTTTAAGTTTTGATTGTGTAATAACTTTTTGATACTTTGAATACTTTACATGTACGTATATATTATTAGATTTCTCTGTATATATGGAATCTTTTGCAATTTGTTTTATTAAAATTCAAATATAAATTGGTATAAATTTTCAGTTAAAGGCAATCTTATCCTTATATTTCAGCTGACATCTTGTCGCCTAAACAGATAGCGCATAATACACGAGTATAACCGTAAAAGTGCTGTATATATGCAATATTTAACACTACTTAACGATGGATAAATGAAGGCCTGAAGTCAAAGAACTGAACTGAACAGAAATTATAAAATTATCTTACTACCCCAACATGTTCATTACAGCATTTAAAGTTAGACAACCTAAATAGTCGGCTTAATTTTAAACATCAAAACTACAGTCGAAACTTTCCGTTCTCGGTATTTGTGTAACATTACACAAAATAATACTTAGCGGAATGTATTATACAATGTTTTAATTATAATTTAAAACATGAGATCGTAATTTGAGTATGGTTTGTGGTTTAGTCTTAGATAACAATAAAAAAATAATCAACAGCGTCGACCTTTTTTATCGTTCCACTGTTGGACATACATGCCCTCTACTCAACCGTAGACACATAATTGTACAATTATACATCATGTGATAACGTATTTCCAAAACGGCTTTAGCCTGTATAACACTAACTGTATAAACTTATTCAAACTCAGACAGTTCAGAGCACCATCGAAGGATATCGTAAATTACTTCATGTCATGTAAGCGGAACGCTGACAAATGACATGTGTTGGTAGTATTATGATTTTATTTTTGGTACGTCCCACAGAGCGCCGACGTCACGGCGAATAGGGAGGGCACTGTGGGAGTGGTGTTGGGGCAGCTCGTATCACTTATTGTTAGACGTTTAAATAGCAAGATGAAGACACTTATAGATTTGGCAAAGCGGTTGTTATAGGTACGTAGAACTGATGAAATACTAAAGAGAATTTACTACTTCGATACTCACATTTTTTAATAAAAGGATTAGCTTGTACCAAAATATTATTATGAAATATTGTAATTAAAATTCTTATTAGTACGTTTATTTTTCATTGTCTTGCTATAGTCATTGCATTGTCTTGCTATAGTCATTAATTTTAATCACTTTTTTGCATTTTTAATAAAATACGTAGTTTTTGTTATTCAATATTTGAAGTGAGTTTTTAATCCTTTTTTATTAGTTTTCTAAAACACACACTTGAAATATACATATAATGCTTGTATTAAATATTGCTTTCAATATACATACGTTTATATAGCAACTTCTAAATTGCAGTGTCTAGACTGCGGTCTATTCAAGTTCAATTCATTTTTAATCTGATTAATGCTTTTCATTCACTAAAGAAATATTGGTGAATGAGATGTTTAAGTAAAGTAATAAATTTTATTCGAGCTTCTGTACTAAGAATGAAGGGTATTTTTAATAAAAGAAAAGAAGAGGCGAGAAATAAAAAATACGTAAATAAAGAAAATGAATTATAACTTGGTAATTATTTCTCGGTTGATTTGTTCTTAGAATATACATATGTTCTTGATTATACATCCGATAGACATTTATATCCATTGTTCTACTCGTACATAATATTTTGAAACGTACACAAATTACTTAATACGAGTACAACATGATAGAGCATACTTAAAATAATTCAGTTAATCGTAATAGCTTTTATAAAGACATAATTCAGAATAGAACGATAGTTTTTTTTGATCTGACAAAATGATACACCAGAATAAATAGAGCTTTGCACTTCTAATAAATAGCATCATTCATCGTATCATAGTAAGCTGGATAATTCCGATCATTTATTATGTAGCTGTAGGCAAAATCCCATGATGATATAAACATCCGTGAGAGATAAAATATGACGTGTTTATACAAATGTAATCACTGATAATTATGTTCAAACGTAATTAGAGCATAACACGTGAATGATAATGAGAAGTTATAGCAAATAACAGTAGATAATAAACGGCAAAAATAATTTCGTAACATTTGGCTTTCTGTTGTTTTAATAATGGACACAGGTTTTCTCTAAGCTTGAGACTTCATACGACATTAAAAAATATTGGGATCTCGAATGTCTGCAGATTTTCTCACAACATCTAGCTTCATTGTTATAGCAAGCGATAGTTATATTTCGAAACGCATTTGACTTCGTAATGTGGCACATGCAAGGAATGAAACTCGAAAAAAAAGTTAAAATTAGAGTAACCGGGTTTCTACTGTACTAATGTTTTACAGTCATTTTGAATAAATAGTTTGAATGTTTATTACTAAACTTGAAAACTGTAGTCACAAATAAATCAATATATTCCTATCATACTAAATACCATTTTCATAGACTGAACGGAAAAATTACCTGTGATAGATAAATTTAATCAATTGAAACATGATTTCAATTTCCTAAGAACGTGTTTCAGGTAGATACCACTTCAGTCAATTTATCTTTTATTTAGCGTGAAGACACATAAATGATCCTCATGATTTTCACATCAGTAGCGCAAAATTACAATTTTATGCACCGTGCACTAATGACTGGTAATAAAATTTGCCGTTTGCGGCAACACCGCACTGACAGGTTGGTAAGTAAATAAAAAGAATAGTCTATAATGTCTTTCGCGTTTTATTATGACACGTTTAAACAAAGTAAACATTTAAAATGTTCAATTTTTTCAATTCATTGTTTTTCCGAATTTAATGCTTTATATGCGTGAAATTATTTTCCTTTATTTTTATTCTCTGATAAATTATATTGAGAAAAAGTAAAACATGAAATATTTAAATTGAGTGTATTTGAAAATTATTTTACAAAATAACAGTAAACTTTATAAACGTTAATTCTATAGATCCCGGATTACATAACTACCTACGGTTGACACTGATTATTATAAAATTAGCTTACATTATTAATAAATAATAACACAACATAACAACGTCCTTTTAGCACGTCATGTCGCTCTGTTTTGTTTGTTGTGTAGACATTGATAGCCACAGTTGTACATTTCATAGTTTTTATTACAATGTAGTAAGGGCTATATTTAGGCAAATACTTTTTGAGAGGTGCAAATATAAATTGGTAGGATAGAAAATATTTTTGCAAAATGTCTTTCCGAGAACGATTATCCTGAATTACACGAGCTCTCAAGTCTACTTGTGTATGCATGGTAGGGTTGGACGTTCAAATCTTTTAAAAAGCTCATTACCGACATCCTATGGTACTGTGAGTGCTTAATAAATTATTAATTGGACGACGATTTTCAAAACTCCTTCCTGTAAAAGCGTAATTAAGATATTAATGTAATTCGCTAAACGAGTTCTCAAATAAGTAAACAACCATAAAATAATGTTTAAGCGTTTTAAAATACAGATCCGGTCCATACAAATTAATGTTTTAGTTATTATAGTATTTTAAAATACTGTAATCTTTCGTTTGCTGTATATATTTGTTCTGTAATTGGATATAAAATATACTAACTATATAAGAATGACTTTTTACAAATATGTATAGTAGCTGTTTTAACATAAGTAAAGTCTAGGAATCAGATAACCGTGTAGGCTTATGCGAAGATATTATTATATTTTTTTTGTTTCTGTCGTTTTTGCTGTCGCTACCTCTTCAACTGTCCTTGCTGACGTTGCTGTCGTTGCTGTTATTATTATAAATAATAATAAATTCTACTGCCTTCGTCACTTTTTCCTCTTTATAAAACCAATGATAAACGTTATTCCAAACTATGTAAACTAGGTCGAACTATATAGAAAGGTCATTGCTATTGTAAAATTGGGTTGTTTTTTATTTACTGTGTTAAGAAGGGGTATTAAAAATGTTTTAAACCGAATGTGGTAGAATCAAAACATAAGTATAAGTTTAAAAAAGCTTTAAGAGAATCCAGAGCCGGCAATGCACATGTAATCAAAGTTTTAGTTTTTACAAGTGAAATTTTATAAGAATTTTAATATTAGAGCCGGTATTAGTACAGTCAGTAAAATCACGAGCGACTCCTATATGAGAAAAAAAGGCTAAAAGTGTAGATTTTAAACGAGTTTAACGGCATAAAATGTCATAGTCATTCCATATCACACACAAAATTCTTAAGTATAATTTTACGAGACGCAATTTAAAGTAATACATTATGAAGAGGTGACGTGAAATTTGCCGCGCGCCTTGTTCTGGTAAAAAGGGGGGG